>VXAA01005065.1:2564315-2622042 GCA_013399115.1 Anseranas semipalmata | reverse complement strand
GGAAAAAAAATAGGTCATTGAGTTGGTTGTTTCTAGGGACCCAAGTCACAGTGCTGGCAGGATTACCAGACTGGTTGAGATTTGCAATAGTAGAAGTTCCCCTGAATTGTTTGCTAGGTGAAGAACTAACTTCACACTTCTGAAATTTCTTGGACAATGGGAACTACACAATCAAATTCAGAAATCACAGTATACATAAGGATGAAAAAAGCACAGGAAATTGCAGGTAAGCTCTCTCAACATTCATCCTTTGTGGCAAACACTAAAAATGAGCGATCTTCCTTTTTTCCTAAGGCTGACTGAAGTGTTGCCACATTTAATCTGAAGGCAGTGGGGTGCAGCCACATGTTTTCAAGAAAGTACTTTCTCAAGTCTGCTTAATCTTTAGGCTGGGATTTTTCCAAATGGATTCCTGCATAAATTTACCCTTTTTTTTTTTCCCTTCCCAAAAGATATTTCCTACAGCTGAATCACAGCACTTAAAAGGGAATCTGCCACTCCACCTAAACTGTGAGAAGTCTAGCTGTTTCCATACCAGTGTAACAGAATCATCCCACAGATTGGAAGGTATTACCTCCATGGATGGCAAGGGATTTTTTTTTTTTTTTTTCTTTTTCTTTCGTGCATTTGATCTACAACCTTACAGTATTCCTCTTTGGTTCTTTGCTGCCTAAACGAAGGATTTAGGCATATAAAATGAGATTTGTCAGCTTTTTTTTTTTAAAACTCAAATGCCTAAATTTCTGCTGATAGGTGGACCTAGAGCTCCTAGCAGACATAATGCCTATGGAGCGCTGAAGCCATGACTAGCAAAGTGCTTAGAGGTCTAGCATTGGATGTACTAAGACAAATTTCTCTAAAGACATTTTCTCCTAACATTAAGAACAGAAGGGTGGATTTGTTGATCATCCCTGAGAATAGCCACATAGCAGGTCTGCAAGTTTTCTCAAGTTACCATAGGTGATGCATGCTTTTTCCCCCCGCCTTGTCTTCAACTAGTATGTAATCAACGTTCAGATTCATAGTTCACACTCATGGGCATAGTTGTGCAAATCTGGTTTCTAGAAATGTTCTTCAGACACCTAGCCTTCAACCTGAGCCCACCTGTAGCCATGAAGATATATTAGTTTTGGTACAGAATTCCTCTAAGGAGCAAGTGTTGTAACATCGAGGCTGCAGTATGCTGGTGGAATAAAACAGATCGTTCCTCTCTTACACAAATCAACTCCAGATTTCTTCACAAGTCCTCAAGAGCAGTTGTTCTTCTGGGCAAGCAGCTTCCAATATCAACAATGCCCACTTAGCAAAGTGAATGTGAATTTGGGAGTTTTCCTCTCCAAGCACAGTATTTTTCTTGCCCTGCTTTCTCCTATTTCTCCATGTAAAGGGGGCAGGGCAGAAGAACAGACTTCTGTTTGATAACTATTTTCTTACCTGATATTTTTGCCAGCAGAATCTGCAAGCTTTATGAATGCAAAATGATTATTTGAAAGACGAGAGAAAATGCAGGCAAAACATGGAGGCTTACGTGAAGCAAAAAGCAGAATAAACTAATACGGGGCCTGTACTGTTACTTCAAAAAAAAAAATATATATATATATATATATATATTCCCTATAACAAAACACGATAATTTACAAACAATCTATTTCTGCCATTTTTAGCAATTACCATTGCTAATTTGTTTGTCAGGGATACTCTATGGTAATTTATGAGAATTCTTGTTTTAAGAACTATTGAATATCAGGAATTAAATCTATGAAGGAAGCTTACATAAACCTCAAGCATCGTTCCTTCCTAAAGATCATTTAGTGTTTCTAAGCCATGTGAACTGAATTTGTTTGCATAAATGTATTTCCACCAAATGTCAATGCTCATAAGTTGAGTACTAATTACGTGATCTAATTTGAGAGCATTTTAAAAGTATTTCTGAATCTGTTATCTTTTGCTTCCTTTAATTTGTCTTCTTGGGCTTTCACAAAAATATTAGAACCATCCTCAAAGCTGAAAACAAATAGCTTAACATTTTGTGATGTTTATGTGAAGAAAATAAAGAGGGTTGTTTGCTTTGTGTTGTTTTGTTTTTAAACATTTAGTTGTTTTACCAGGGTGATTTTAAGAAAAATGACAAAAAAAAAGAGGTAAATGATCCAGGAAAGGCACTGGAATCAGACAAAAGATATCTGTATTCAATGTCAACTTTTGATACAGACTTTCTGGCTGCATCTATTCTAAGAAATGGAACAAACAGGAGCGTGATCCAAGTGCGACAGCAAGGCCAGCCACCCTGGGCTAGCCATGTTCACACTGTTGAGCTTTCATTCAACACAGCGTGGGCGCTACCAAACTGTGCCTAGCGACTCTTTGGGAAAGTGCTGGTTGGCCGTGGGGGAAAACTGCCCCAGGGCTGCCCCTTGAACAGCACGGACACCTGGACGTGCTCCCTGGCTGCTTAATTTCTTAGCATGGATATAATGCCATGCGAGTCTGAGCAAATGAGGAATTGTTCCATCCTAAAGTCCCCCATTAGTGAAGAATGACTATTTTTCCTTTCTTCCTCTTCTTATGTCCTACATCTACTTGATTTTTACCAGTGACGTTATATAATCCATCTCTTTGTGCTATGCGTGAACTATTACAGTATCAGAACTTTAATTTGAAGTTATTACACAGTATACTAATTAGAAAAGTAACATTTAGAAAAGTGCCAACATGTAGAAAAGCCTTATAAAAGAAATTCTTAGCTCCCCACACAAATAGTGACACAAATATATATATATGTGTGAAAGTGTAATTATACTAATATACAGTAGTATACTAAAATATACTGTACAAAAGAGTTCAGCATTGCTGTGTTATCTTAATTCTGTTGGCAGAATGACAAGCTATTACACAGCTATTTGACAGAAATGTTATAGTTAATTAGATAAACTTGTTCTCGTATCATAAATTACTGTTCTAAAAATCTGGACACACTTCCACATAGGCATATATGACGTGTCACTCAAAACTGACAATGTTTTATAATGAAAATACTAGTAGCTAGTCTCTTCCTGTTACTCTCAAATTATCTTTTAAGATCAGGTTGCATACCATATTTAAATTATAGCATGGGGAAAAAAAAAACTATGAAGGAGGAAGTCAATCACCAAGCTGAGGGACAGCACAAGAAAAGCAGAACCCTGCACAGGACGGGTACTTTAATGACTGCATATTTGAGATTGGATTTCCTTCTAACAGTGGTAACTGTACACAAAGCAAGGCAGGCAGTAACAAAAACAGTAAAGGGCAACAATAACTGCACAAAGAGGGAGCTTGCACAACAGTAACGTCAACAAAAAGCAAGGCTGTAAATTAGAAGCTTTAAACCAGGAATTCAGAAACCTATAAATCCTTTTTCTTTCCTTCTAGTAGTTATAATTCCAAGTAAAATTGGGTGAGAGACCCAAGAAATAGCTGAAGTAACTGTGCAATCACACTTCAAAACTGAAGTCTATAAATACTCCAGACTTCCTCTGGGTTTACCGGCACCTCCGTCCTAAATGTCCATTTAGTACCAGCTGTCAACATTTTCAGGAACAAATGTATTGAATGAAAACTACAGTTTGTGTCAGAACTTCTTCAAGTGATGGTAAATTATGCAACTTGGCAAACTGAAAGTGTATATCTTCCCTTAGTCCAGGGAAAATTAAAAAAAAAATAAAGAGGCAAACACTTATTAAGGCCCTTCAGACCTGATTAAAGTCAAATTGCAGGAAACATTTACTTTACTATAAAATATGCACAGTAACACAACCTCAATTAGACACACACATCTCTCAAGATATCAATAAATGTTTCCTTTTTGATAAGTCTGATTTAATAGACTGTAATAACAGGGGAATGTTTCTGAAACATAATTTAGGGAAGTGGGAGAAATAAACAAGCTCAAATATTTAAACCTCAACACCAATTAGCAGACCATTCTTTTCAAAGAAGTAGCTGAATTTCAAGTTTGTTTAGCTTCAACCAAACAGGATAAAGGCTTAGTTTTTAGAATAATTGGTTTTGAAACTTAAGAAGCAGCTTCTGGGTGTTGGTATTTTAGTTCTCAGAAGGCTACACAAGCAGCAAAATGTGTTAGATGCTTTAGGTCTCAGCAGTGAATTAGAAAATAAATTTGAAGATAGGCTTCAACGTCTGAAGGTTTTTGTTTGTTTTTGATCTACCTTTGCATGAAGGAGAAATTGAGAGGTCAAAAATGTGATCCCTTATCTCACGTAGCTACCTGGTAGTAGTGTGGCGCTCAGCTTAACCGTGAGAGCTTTTGGCTGGGTTGCCACCTTATGAAACCGTGAAACAAACACTACATAGCATACATTCTTAGAAATCCCAAGTAAGGCTTCTGCACTTATTCACAGAAGTATTTGCACTCCCTTTTTGGCCATTTACACCACACAAAAAAAAAAAAACACTTCTGCAGTTTGCTTGAAACTGCCAAAAACAAAGTTCTGGTGTCTCCTCCCAGACAGGTTTCTATTCTAATTTAGACACTGAGCATTTGATTTGTGTGTTGAACATCAGCTTGCTGGTTATATTTTGGAGGTGATGACAGAAGGAAAAACCATCACAAACAAAGAGCTGCTAGATGAAGGGAGGACCCAATGTGTCCCCCAGACACAGGAAGGGGTAGTAGGGAGGGTTTGTGTCTGGAGCCAGCAATGGGTGTGAAGCAAAGTAGCAACCTGATCCTTAGAGCTCGCCTCGTGCAGTAATTGCTCTGTGAACAAGCCGCAGGGTGTAGAACGAGGAGATCTCTTCACTTCAAGATTACGCTCTTGCCAGCCAGGAATAGGAGAATGAGTAGTCCTACGTGAGTGCAACCTGTGCTAACGCTTACCTGGATCTGTACCATTACGCTTCCATTTTCTCAGAATGGTTTCCTGAGTATTGGTGGGCTCTGATTTTTCCTGTGTGAAAGTGAAAAAACTCAGTTATTCTGCTGGCACAGGATGTCAAGCAAACCATTACTTTTGTTGGTTTCTTGTAATTCAAAAGCAAGAACATTTGAGCATGAAGTCAGCAGTGGGTTTACACTGCAGTCAGTTCATAAAGCCACGTAACACTATTTTCTAAACTAGAGCGAAGAGTCAAGCCCACCTGACATCAATGGGCATTTTGATTCACTGATGTGAGGATTTCACCCCTCATTTTCCAGAAGAATGATTAAGATTACAATATGTCTTTTAAAGAAGCTTAAAAATATAATAATTTTTAATTCCAATGACAGTATTTGAAAGGTTTCAAAACTGTCTCATTATAAATGGTGGTTGACAGGCATATTATTTGTAGTATTTTTTTTCTGTTGCATCAGATATTTAAACCTGGTGAAATGAGTCCAGAATAAACAGCAATAGGAAACAGAAAACTTAAAACAAGAAAACTTCACAATATCATCAATTGCAAATGAACAGGGTCTCAAGCTCAGCATTTTGTACTTCTTCATGACATGACTAGCTGTTTAAAGAGACATGAAATCAAAAGCACAAAAAACACTTTAAAAATTGCACATACATGCAGATACAAACTGGGATACAAACTTACTACAAAAGAAGGAAATTGAAATTATTGTATATTGCTGTACTACTAACTACACCACACAAACTGCAATGCAACAAAACCGTTGCTACAGCACAACCAGTGGCAGTCCCCAGGCTGTCCCTGTACACGCAGTGGAGGAGGATGGATGTTGCATTGCATTCTACTGGGAAACCTCTTAAATAACTCAAATGTGGTACTGGACTGCACACACGTTTCCCTTCAATCCACTAGGACACAGAAGAGGCCAGTGCACACGGAGGCCTTCAGTGAAAGTAAATGGGAAGAGAAGAGATGTAACTTAGGGACTGCTCGCTCCTGGTCTCTCCTTCAAAAATATTGGAGGGAAAAAAAAGGCACTGCTGGTTGACACTTTGATTTCTCAAAACCAAATGAAAAATAACGTGAACAGAGTACATTCCCCAGGATCAGAATGTAGAGAGGTTTCTTCTCCTCCCCCCCAGACTAGTCATCTCTTCCAAAATTTAAAAAACACTGAGGTTTTGCCACCTTTCAGAGAAAGTCTCAGTCTCAGCAGATGGGAAGTAGGCCTTTTTTTCTTGCTGCCAGAAAACACAACTATTCATCAGAAGCTGTGATGCATCAAAGAAAAAGGAGAGCAAATTGCAAAGAGCAGGCAGAAAGAAAGCAGCAAGCTACTCCGTGGGCACCAGAGCACCGGCAGGAGAAAGCACTCCCTGAAACAAGGAGGCAGACGTTCATCTGTGCATACTGGAGCAGGAGCTCAGAGGAGGAAGGGATTTAGCATACAGCTTTAAGGGCACCCCAGACTCAGCAGCAAAAATGTAGTATGGGAGTAGAGAAATGTAAAGAACTCAACCAAGTAACAAAATGAACCCAAGAGGAATTCAGAGGGTGGTGGCGAAGGATGCTAGGCGTGAATGGGACAGAGTGGCTACAGCAAGCATGCGATAAACAGAATGCCAGGGGCATGACAGCATGTGCTGTGGAAGAGAAAGTTTGTAACTTCAGATATTTTAAGAATGCGTTCATTCACTGAAAACGGCACAAAGCTCACAATGTCCAGAGCTTCAGCAAACCATTTGTCCCTGAAAAGTTAACCCACTTTTTCCTTAAAATTTACTTTTTTTTTTTGGTGTTAGACCATACACTGGTACATGCCACAGATCTTTTCCCTGGTTTGCCCCTGTTGTGCTGACTGGACCAGGCCGGTAGCTTTCCAGCTGAATGTTTCTCTTGCACTGCCACTTACTAGCAAGTTCTTAAATAAACTCTATTTGCATACTGTATATAGTTTAGGCTATAATATTAAAAGCAGCAGTATCTCTCTATCCTCTGTCACTCTTTTGAATATTACTTTGGGCAGATAATCTACTGTATCTCAAGTTCCCTGCTCTCTCACCTACAAGGAACACTTTCCCTCCCTCTTCTAATGCTACTGTTCCTTCTCCTGTGCCACAGCACGCATCTCAGTCTTCAAGATCTCTTTTCCCCTACCCTAATCCTCCACTCACCCACCACCTTCCCACAGCCATACTTGCCTTCAGGACAGGTACACCTCAGTTTTCCCCAGCTTTATTTTGCTTCCTCCCCTTCCACAGTTCTGCTCCTCACCCTCCTCTTCCCTCAGGCCTCCAGGTGATCCCTTTAAAGCCTCTCAGACTGCTATGTCCTTATTCCTTTCACCTGTTACTCAACTGCACACCTGTAATTCACACAATCAAATCTTCTCATTTTGTTGGTCTGCTCTGTCTTCTTTAATTTATCTCAGAGCTCCCGGCTTTCCAAGCTTCCTGCATAATTTCTTTCTTTCCAAATTATCTAGACTTCTCCCATTGGACCACTCCCCCTAAACTGTGCTGCTCTAACCAGCCTCCTTTTTCCATGTCTCCTTGTCCCACAGTAATATCCACCTTTTTCTCGTGGCTAATGCTCTTGAAATGTGCATTTTGACCTGAGCAACATCACAGTATTTCCATTGCCGCTGCAGCTCTCCATTTTGCTGTGTTGTGCAGACACGAAAACACAGAGGTTTCAATTAGCGTGTGAGCTTGCCAGGGCAAGAATCGTTCTTGCCTGAACTATAAAGGACCTTTTAAGCACATAACAATAAATGCAGAGATTTTGACACCATCTTATTTCCAGAGGACTTATTTTGTGGAAAGTAGAGCTCATTGCTTCCTCTCCTCCCCTGTCTTTTCTTTCCCGTTCCTCGGATCCGTTCAGATCCTGTGGCACATGTGTGATTTCACCACGGCTGTTCTGCAATTCTGCAAAATTGCATGAGGCCCAAAGAAACGGCGAGGTTTCTGGGGTGCATCACAGACCAGAAGAACAAATAATGTAAGATGTGTCAATTACATTATGAAACGGCTCCTAACACTCTGCATCTCGTTCCACTGTTCAGTAAAGTCTGTATCCTTGCTCTGCTGAGTACAGAGAGAAACATTGCAGTGCAACATCTGCATAGGTGTAGTTTCTATAACCAAATTACACAGTGTTGTAAAATGGAGGCATAATTTTAAAAGCTTTACATTTTTTTTTCCAAGGCATACGTTACATTTAAAGGATCGATTTCTTCTGCTAATATTTTTGCAGAAAGTTGAATGCTCTCCAGTTACTGCAGCCCCCTCAGTGCATCAAATGGGATTCCAATCCCATATTCAGTTCCTCCATTTTTCCAATAACACTGCTTACGCATCCCTTTAAATATTCCTCCCAACTACATACATACTGCTCCGTAAGAACAGATGGAGTTTATGCACAACTGGCTTTTTTTTTTTTCTATAGCCAATCAAAATGAGCATCCAGACAAGAGAGAAATTTGCCGAAATTCTCAATTCTTTCAGCAGGTTTAAAGATTTTATGTTATCATTCATTGATTACGCAACACCCATGGTCACAAGCATCTGCCAATTGCACATGGGTGTTAGACAAACTCCTTTCTTACGCTGCTGCACAAAATCAGGCATAAGCGCACAACTCAGCCAGCTAGAGGAGCACCACAGCAGCCTTGTTTTCGGGATGAGCTCCCTGCCCCCTCCCAACTGGGCAGAAGGAGGCAGTAAGAGAGGACGTCCTGTACCATGCACCCCCAGGGCTCAGGGACAGATAGGACAAAACCAAAATTTCCCAGCTGGGCATAAACAAAGGGGAGCTGTGGCTGAGATTCGGCCCTGGCAACTTACAGGAAGATTACGAACAGTTCATAATAAGCAGAAGTCTTGCTGGCAGTTGTGTCATATGTGTATGCAGATAATCCGTCCATTTGTAAAAACTGCAGACCAGGTGCGTTTCAGGCTCCTGAAACTCATGGATTTATTCCTAATCATCAGAAGACATGCTTATACATTGCAGAGCTTCATTATTATAACTCTAGCTTTCAGATTTCTACCTTAAATCTAAGTTGCTTGTTTCAGTCCATTCAGCTCTATAAACACTGGAAAAGATGAATAAATCCTACTTTATACTCTTCCACACTCCTCACTATCAAAAATTCAAACCTAACCATAACAAATGCAACATTTACTTGATTGCAAGCCCTGTTAAGCAGCACTGTTCAGTCCTTCTGAACATACCAGGAACCCCAGAAAACAACTTAAAAAAAATTAGGAAAATTACTCTTTCTGACTCGTTCAATTTGTTTCCTTTTTTCCACCCTGATGAAGTACTGAGCTGTAAGAGGAAGGGCTTCCAGGGAGCACTTGGGAATTCATGTCACTGCTGAGTCTGAGTTACAGGTATCACTACACTGGGCTATTTTATTTTTCCCAGGCTCAGAATTACCAGTTTTTTAGGTAGGCTGCTCTTCCTAAAGGTGGAAGAGAGGAACATAGTAAAGACATAATAGCAGAGTCAATAAAGTATCTATCACTGAAGAGAAAAAAAAAAAAAAAAAGAAAAAAAAAAAAGAAAGAAATAAAAAAAAGAAAAAAACAGCAAAGACAGCAATGAATTTCAATCAGAAAAGAAGCTGGGTTGACTCATCTTGACTCTTCCTGGATTTTCTCTTCCTAGCTGAGATCAAGTTCCTTCAGTTCAAAACTCTGCAGATTTCCTTTCCTATTCCGCTTTCTCTCACACTCATCTCTCTTCTCCTGTCTACCTTCTTTGTCTCAGCCCAGTTGTGGCTTTGAACTTTCTTTCAAGGTGTCACAACTTTACTTTGAAAAAAAAAAATTTCTTCTATGAATCTCAAGCCATCTAACCAATTAACACAATGCAGTTCAGCTCCTATAGATTGGTTTTGAACCAGTACTTACCCCAAAGCTCACTATTTCTTATTTGGACCTGAAATCCAAAAACATCATTCAGTCAAGAAAAAGAGAGGTATTACCTCTCTCTTGAAAGGAGCTATTCTTTTGTGAATGCTACCACCAGTGTGCTCTTGGACCCAGGTTTTGTGTATTGCTGTCCTGTGTTGTATATTGTGTTTCTCTGATTTACTTTGTAAATTACTTAAAATCAACACCTTGCCTATGTAAAGAATTTTATCAAGGATGCTCTACAAATAATACTGTAGGGGAACAGCTTAGTCATTGCTTTGCTAAAGTTCAGCATAGTATTTTACTTACTCATTGCATAATAGTGGCTTGTTTAGGACTACAGTGATCCAAAAACCACATTCTTCAAAGTTCATATCTAGATTTTTGGGGGAAAAAAAAAAAAAAAAAAAAAAAAACACAAAACTTCAAGGCAAACTCCAAAGTTTGGATGTGGGTTTGTATTTTTACAATGCATTCTAGTTCCTGCATTGCATTATGCAAGGATTAATAGTTTAGTTTCTAGCCAATTTCTTTTCAAATTTTATCTGGCTTCGTTTTATACTTTCACAACCCAGTGGTTCTGTTGACATGGCAAGACAGGAGTCAGTCCCATACAGAATGTCATGTTTAGATGCTGCAATATGTTGCAGAGTACAGACAGACAGAAATAGAAAATAGCAAAGCATGTGCAAAAGTCATCTCACAAACTTTGTCACAGCATTCTGGGCTTTTCTTGGGCTGGGCAGTATTTAATTCAAACTCCTGAAGAGTACACATCAGTATTTTTTGTATTACATAATGAAGAGAGTCTGCTTAAAATCATGTTCCTCCTTCAATGTAAACATACCACAGCATATATACATCCTATATTTAATGCATCATAGCAAGTTAAGGGGAAAAAGAAAAATTGCAGAAAATTGCCTAGCTGCAACTTCTTGACTTCCAAGAACTGTTCGTCTTTTACAAACCAAAGTAAAAAAAAAGTCTTTGTATCTAGAATCTGCTGGGTGCTAATTTGACATGGCAATGAGATGAAAGTTGGATTCATGCTAGTTTCAACATTAGAGGATTGGAATGCAGCCTGCTTAGCATAGAAGTCAAACAATTCACTGGCAATAGATTGCTTTCCACTTCTAGATCTGCTAAATAAATAGAAAACTAATTAACAGTGTAGTATGGCAGATGTAGCAGGTTCGAATTTCATTAGAGCACTGGCCAAGAACTGAAAGAATCAAGAAGTCATTATATGTCCCAGGGTCTAATGAATCTTTCATACTGTCTTTTCCATGGGACAGATAAAATACTATTTATATGCCCTCTGTGTAAGAATTTCCTGATATATTTCCACTTAAAATAAGAATGAAAGTGTGAGTGCCTGAAATTATTGCAAGTATTCTTTTCATTTTCCATAAAATTGCTTTGGTTCTGAAACAGCAGGACTGTGTTTCTTTGCCTTGTACATTTCTGTTCAGCTACTTAAAGCTTTATTAAATATGGTTTTCACGGGGCATTTTTATGTTTCATTATCTGTATTTCTTTCCCTCTGATGAATAGCGATAATAGGTTGTATCACATACTTTCCTGTAGTAGTTAAGAACAGAGATCACACAAAGGAATATCTATACTCACGTTCTGAAAGGAAAATAAAAAAAGTTATTTAAGGCATTTATTTTTACACTTTTTCCCCCTAAACACACATTAAACTGAGCTTCCTATATCCAGAATTGCATAACCAGATTTGGCAGTATTAATTAACAATAAAAGTAGTGTTTTGCCCCATAAGAATCAATAAGATAATTATGTTACTTAGGAAATGGTAGTCATATGATTTTGCTTTCAGTGCATAATGAACAACATTAAGTTCTGTGCAACAAAAAGGTTTTACAAAACAACCCAAGCCACAGAACCTGTCTGAAATTCTTCCAGGAAAGCTTGGTTGGAGTCCTGCAGCAACTACCTAATTTCACTAACTCTTGTGTGGATGCCTATATGCTTGCAAACACATACACATTTAATCAAGAAGTACATGAATTCTTAAACCATATACTCCCAGAAGGCAGTTTTGGCTGGTGTGCAGGAAATACCAGGGCCGTTTCTGTATTTTAATATCTGGACCTTGGAACATTTTTGTCACACTCCACATAGCTTCGTTCCTAGGCAAAGAAGAATTAAATGTCTTTCAAGTGGCCATTATCAAGCTAAGTGCTGTACATAAATATGCATGAGAGGTCATTATTGCCAAGAGATGATGCTTAAAAGGTTCAAGTGTCTTTTCCTAAGATTTTTCTACTTGCTCTGTGACAGTGGAGCAAGTACTTCAAATGCGCAGTTCCATCTCCAGAAGCCGATTTCTGTCTTCCGGCTTTTACCTCTTCTGTTTTGTTGTGGGGAGTCCCAGTGATCAAACGTTAGCTCCCAGCTATCCCAAGCTACTGGCTGCTAAGACCATCCACTGGAAAGCTTCCTTGTGGAGCAGCAGTGCTGCCCTAGGGATTGTGTGTACCAGATCCCTCTCAGTCCCTGGGAAATGGTCACCACCACTGCAGCAACATTGCTCTCTTAGTCATGATTAGCTTTTCGAGAACAACTAGAAAGGGCTATGCAATGAGCAAGACATTTAAATTAAAAGAGCAGTTGTGTGTGTGATAGCAGGGCAGAGGAATGCAAGCACACACTCCCAGTGACTATGGATCGCATTCTCTTCTCCGACAAAGGAAAGGCCCCAGAAAGATCACAAAATGAGCATATTTAGACACAAGTCTATAGCCTGCTGGGTGTTCTCCAGCAATGCTAAGCAGTTACGTCTCCCAGGGATTACCGTGGGAGCTGCACACAGTCAGCAGCTCTCTCCAGACTTGGGGCAGGGACTATGCAGCACTGCTTTCGGCACTTCCATCATGCATGGGATACCTACGGCATCAACAGCTGCGCTTGTCAGGTGCCACATTTATTGCACATTCCCCCCCCAGTTCTTCCAGCGAGGATTTTAGCTCCCTCGTGTGCATGTTAGCTTGGTGTGATGTCACTGACCCGATGCACGAACCTGCCGAAAAGGCTTGTCGAACCTAGGACTTCTTTTTTTCTTTCCTTTCCAAAAGCACGTGGGTAGAACGATGAAACACGCCTTCTCAGCCCTAACCCAGCTGCAACAGGAACGCTCTCTCCCTCCTTGACGCAGCGAGGCGGTCCCTGGCTGGCGGTGCTCCTTTTCCGCTGGTCAGTCGGTTGTGTCTTCTCTCGCAGCTGGCTGACTCCTGGATAACCGTGAGGAGAAAACGGGTCCTTCACTCCTGATCATAAAGCTAATTTATTCCCGTGCCTGCACCCCTCCCCCCAAATCCCAGTTTCTGCCATGTGACATGATTAAAATGAAAACCTGTAATTATTTTATGTTTCAGTTTTTTGCTTGTGATTTCAATCATTATTAGTAACATGGTCTGTGTCCCTCCAGCATCTCTAATTCCAGAGCCTTGGTTCAACGTGGGAGTATATTGGTTCTTACTCTCTGGTTAATGCATCCATTTCTTGAGTTATTGTCCCTGCATCGATCTCTATTGATTCAGTTAACAGAGATGTTATCCTCGTTTCCATTTCTGAGAGAGTGATGTGCTTGCATTATGGGACCTTTAATGGCAAGGTTATCTCGGGTGCCATAGCCTTCATCTGTAACGCATTTTACTGATTATTTTTTATGACTAATCCCCAGCACAGGGGCTGCTCAAGAGATGGAACAATCTGCGTGTCTGACGCTGTTCGGCATTTTGCACTTAGCTAGCGAACACACCCATGCGGCAAGGGTCACTGCTGGCTTGGGCCTATTCTTCAGCAGTAAGGAAGGATGTCGTCAAACCCGTAGATCTATCCAGGGCACAGAAGGAACAATACCCACACGTATGTACGTTAATCCAGCCAAATTAAAGCTGCAGTGAAGACTTGGTGAGAAGAGGCCGGAGGAAGGGCTGGCAGAAATTTCCCTGCTCTTTCGCAGCCAGATGTTTGGTGAGACGAGTGGAGGCGGCGCGCTCAGACAAGAAGCTGTTTGGGCACAAGGGAAATGACATAGCCGTCAGGAGGTTCGCTTCCTCTGTGCACAGGCAGTCTGCTTTCCATAAAAAAACCTTTGCTAAAGAAAATGTTGCAAGTGCAGCAAAAGTAGCGATAGATTTATTTTTTTTTTTTGCCAGCTCAGCAAAAGAAAAGGGGAAAAAAAAACAAAAAGCGGGGGATCTGTTTGTCCTCCCCCCCCAGCCAGTCCCCTGCGCAGGCACAACGAGGACGGGCGCTCGCGGAGCTGGCGGCCGCTACCCGCTGCAGCTGAGGCCAGAGCTCGGTGGCCACGGGGCCAGGCTGGGAGCTCGTGCCTGCACTCTCACTGCGCTTTGGGGAAACGAAATTCTGACTCCCAAAAATAAAAAAAAAAAAGGAGAAATGAATCTGACCAGCTTTACAGTGATCTGGTTTTCTGCTGGTCGGTGAGATGTTTCAAACGCCAGCTCAGCTGTCCTTTGGAAAGAAAACAGGAGCTGGGGCGAACGATGCCTCAGCAGGCTGGGCTTGCTGACGGACACCACTTGGACAGAACTGCCTCCAAGAGCCTCGAAGTCGAACATAATCTCTATTTTTAAGCTTCTCCTTTCCTCGCCACCTTCCAGCCCCAGCCTAACTATTAATTTTAAAACAATATGCCCCCAATCCTATCACCATTCTGTACAGTCACCAGATCACCAAACGAGAGAGATCCTCGCGGGAAAATTCCCGTCCCTGCTTTGTCAGTAATGACGGGAATTATTTCATGCTTCACAATGCCCTTGAGGGGAGTCATACCAATTAACATAGCTGGTCTTTTCTTATTACATGATTGAAATTAATGAGAAAAGAAAAAAAAAGGAAAAAAAGAGAAGTTGGTATGGAGTGGTATTTTGTAACGCATTTTGATCAATAAGTTGAGGATGCGTTACTATACTAGCAAATCCCAGCCCCCCAGAGATAATAATTGCCTCAGTGCTGAGGAATGTGGGCTCTTTTTGTCCATGTAAGTCCATCAAGACTGAACCCCATTTCAAAATAAGGTTTGTGTAACATTTAAGTGTAGCACTGGCCTTGTGTTTACACCCGACATGTTCTGCCAGATTTCACTGTGGCTAAAGATCTCCTATGAGAGAAGTCCATGTCTGCAGATGGAAGCACAAGGTCTTGAATGTAAATGTCCAGAGTGCAGAGAATAGTTTAACGCTCACAAGTGTTAACGTAACAAGAGTTATACTGCTGCTCTAGCATCCCTTTATTTCTCCCTATCTATACACAAACATGCAAAAATAATTTCTTTGATGACAGGTAAATGCCAGCAGCAGTTAGATTAGAAGTTAGGATTCTTTATTGGCCTTGTCCACAGGTTGGATTTAATAAAGATTTAGACATCCTTTTGGGGCTGGATTCGTGAAAACGTGCATGAGGATTACTGACACAACAGTTGACATCTCATGGTTTCCTTTGCACCTTGGTCTACAAGTCACTTGCAGTCAGAGATTAACAATACCAATTAGAAATACACAGGGACACTGATACAGCAAAATTCATTCATTAAGGGTAGGATTTATTCCTGGGCAGAGCAAGCTATTCACAGCAGCATGCCGTAGGCATCTAACTTCAGTGTCCAGCTGGGGTCACCAGGCTGCCCCACAGGCACCAAAGCATTCAGTGGTCAGCACAGGGCGCCGGGGCATCAGCCTTCCCTCCCCATTGGCACCATGGCCGCAGAAAATGTCATCATTACCTCCTTTCGGTACCAGGGGCATGGGGTCCTACAGGTGGTTCTTGAGACCCTCACTGCTAACTGTTCTCCATTTGCTCCCTTTTCAAGTGTGCCCACTGCCATTTCCCCATCAGCCAGATCTGTATCTATCTCACAGTTCCCCTTTTAAGCCTCAGGTCCTCCAACTTCACCAATCATTTGCATTTTCTAACTGGGAGAACTAAGCATTTACTTTATCTAGGACATAATTAAATTTTATCACAGAAAGATATCAATCGAGTTGGCATAATCGACTGCAGTAAGCTGATATGTAGCATTTTCTTCCAGTTTCTCCATGCACCTGAACACTCTTCCTTTTGAAATTTACACTAAAGCTCTACGTGCAGTTAAGGTTGCCCATCTTCCCTTACTTGCCTCTCTTCAGCCTCTCCCGTTCTGGAGGTGAATGCTGTAACCCTGTAGATTTCAGCATTTGGAAAAACTTCGGTGCCAGGCATGGACTCTACCCCAGCCCTCAGGCCGTGCTGACCCAGGAGCAGCAGGCAGGAGGGGCACCTGGGCCAGACAGGACAGTCCCGCCAGGCCACAGCCTCCTCAGCTCTCGTCCTCCCAGTTACAGTAGATACAAATTAGGGTATCTTTTCTTGGGATGAATCCAAAAAGCCTAATCCGAGAAGGCATCACACAGGGGAGCTGTGGGCTGAAACACCTTCAGGAAGAGAGCGAGGGTTGGACTCATTTTCCCCCATCTCAGCAGCATGCTCTAATTACCCTCACAATGGGAGGTTGTGAGAAGTCTTCTGAAGGGAGTGCTAGAGCCAGCTCCGCTCTCACAGCCCTGAACACCGCCGGAGCAGGCACTGAACCCCTCATGTCACTGGGTACCGGGTCCCTCAGAGGGCTGGGCCTGAGCCGTGCCCTCTTCTCAGCTCTTCTTGTAGGTCGATTGCCCGCTGAGCATGGAAGAAGCCTTGCGTCCCCATCCTGGGCAGCTGTGTCTCCTTGCGCATTGTAAATGCATATGTTAAGGTTATGAACACCATCAAAGTGTATAAAAATTAGATGTTGCAATGTTCACACCTGCTTCTTCCATTCTCTGAACCTTAAAACAGAGCACAAATAGAAACTCAGTATACCTCCCTCAGGTATTTTTCCAGCGCTGACTTGCCCCAGCTATCTCCTTAAGGCACCTGTACGAGAAAAGAATTTCTCCCAGCTTCGCATTTTTTCAGGTTAAATTCCATACACCAGTGCAAATATCCTCTCTTTCCAAGAGCCTTCCTCCTCTTTGCTGTCGGTTGTACTTCTTTCTTTGCTGTCCTTGCTTCCTCGTGCTTTCTTCCCAGTGACAGCTGTGCAGTGCTAGGAGAGCGCGGTACAGCAGCGTGTCACTCCGTTACCCGTCTCTATCCTAAACAATCTCTGTGTAGTTTTTTTTCACCACCTGGCTTCTGTAATCAAGCCAGGCACTTACAAACTCAATCCCATACCTCTCATCTTACACAGTAATGTCCATGGTGCACTGAATCCAGGTACTTTTGAAATCTGAGAATGCTAAAATTGTTTTTTTTTTCCCTCTTAACTCCTTCCTTACTTTTTTTTTTTTAAATGAAGTAAAATAATTGGTTTCCAATTATATATGTCTTTCTGGTAAGGCTAATCAGCTGTCTCATGTGCTTCCTGGAGCTCACAGACACTTCTTCCCCATTATTCTCCTTTAGAAGTTTGGGATGCAAAGATGCTTCCTCTTAATTTCCCAAGTACCTCTCCCATAGCCAGCTGAAGCTTCCCTGCTGACTTCATTCCTTTGGCATCTATTTTTAAAAATAAATCTGGGGACTGAGCAACGCTCTTTTTGAATAACTCTTTATTTTGTGTGTTTAGTCAATTGCTTGATTCCCTGGTAGCCTTATAGTTAATGATTGTTTATTTACCTTGACAGACTTTCCACCTTTCCCTGCTGAATACCGAGGCATGGGCAGTAGCTCAGTCTCCCAGCAATAGCCCCTATTAATCGAGGTAGCCTCCCCTTGCTCAGGAAGGTGGTGGCTGTCTCCCTGAGTGACCTTTGGCTTACTATACACCAAATTTATAAAATCTTTTGTTGTGTTCACATCTTTTCCCATCTTCTCCTCTCTCAGTTTTTTGGCTCATTTTCTTGCATTCTTCTTTCACAATAGGCTCTTGTACCAACTCCTGCAGTGCTGACCCTGCTGATTTATAGGTCTCATATTCTTCTCTCTTTATTGCTCTTTGTATTTCCCTGGTCATCCGCAGTGGTCATTTCTACTCCAAATAGATTTATTTCTCAATGCTATACAGATTTCTTGAACTCTGTGGACTATACCTTAGAGTATTTCCCCTCTTCACTGTCTTTTGCTATATGTGTAAGCATACATATGCCTCTCTCTGTGTTTTCTGTGAGTTCAAAGTTCTTCCATTTCCAGTTCTGGGGAGCCTTAAATTCCCGATTCCAGAACACATTAAATTTTGGCCTGCATTTTCATGTCCTCCTCTGTTATCCCTTCTGCATGATGCATCGCATATCTGGGCAGATGCCAAGTGCCACAATGCAAGCCCACAGCTTTAGTTTTATATTCATAATCTTTGCTGTATTTCCCATATAGCATACAAGTGCTTCCCAGACATGAATGAGCTTGTTTTTGCACTACCCTGTGAGCAAAGAAAGTGTTATTATTTGCATTTTATGGAGAGAGAAACCAAGGTACAGAAAGTAAGATCCACATTTGTAAAGTCACTTAAGTGCCTAACTGTAATTCAGCTAAAAACAAAAAAAACATTTTCTGATTCTTTAAGTTATTCCTTTTTTTTTCAGAAGCCTGGATGCTTTCCTCTAAGAAGCTTGCCATTTTCTAGCTCTTTCCAGCCCCTTTGTCCCACATGCGGATCCTGCCACCAATAGCACCTTTTGCTCACTCCTCATGCCCACATAATTCCCTCTCATCCTCCCGTTTGCTCTCACACAGAGGCTTAATTTATATGTATTTAATTAACGTGGCTGAAGGCTGGGCCAGCCTGCAGCCAGCATCACTCCCTGCAAGACAGCCTCTGGACTCTGACAGCAGGTGTTTTCCAGCTTTCTTGTTTTCCCACACCATCCAAAGAACGGAGCACATGGAGGACGTGGATATGACCTGTTTGCTTTGTAGTGGTTTACAGTATTTAATTCCTCAGTGGTTGGAATTTGCTTCCTACACAGAACCTAGAACCAAGGAGATGAACTCCCTAAACCCACAGTCCCCAGTGAATGTTGGAGGCAACTGCTGTTGTAAGCCCTGAAGGCCCCAGCTCCCTGCTCCATTGCCAGCTAATCCTGGAAGACCACGAGCAGATCCTAGGACTCCCACTGCTGGAAGCCCACAGAGCCATTTCTGCCCACAGGCAGACACAAAACCCCTGCAGGTGCTGAGATGTTTGGTAACGACACCAAGGAACCCCCACACCAGTGCCTTCGCTCTCCTGCCCAGTCCCTGGGCACAGATGCTCTCCCCCAGAACAGCCCCAAGGGGAAGCCCACAAAAAGCCACATCTGCAGGTGCCACCCATGGCTGACCAAAACCCCTACATCGGGGACAGCCTGATCCTGCCAGCTTTCTCACCCAGAGCTCCATGAGGGGTTTATTTGACAATGTACAGGGGGACGTGCAATAGGGGCACTCCAGACTGAATTTCTCTCAGTCTTTGCTGTTAAAGCTGTTCCACACCATAAGAGTTTGGCGTACATTTGACCAGGAACCTGGAAACCAGGGTAACAAGGAGAGCAGCAGGAAGGCAGCCTGGAGTGCTGCCACTGCCCTGCCTCCAGCTACATCCCCAGCTGGCTGCGAATGACCCTGTGTTATCAGGCACTCAGCAATCACGCGGCGTCGGGCAGTTTATGGCACCAGAGGGTTTGCTGTTACACTGCGATGCTAACATTTTGAACAGTCAGGGACTCACCACGATAAAATAAAGCTGAGCACTCCAGTCCTGCTTAACAAGCCTGCTAATGCACTATTGAAATCAATGGCACATTTGAACAGTAAGAGTTGCCCTGAAGCTTTTTAAAGCGTCCTGCCTGTGTTTTTCGTTTTGGGAGCACAAGTGCTCCTTCCAGGAGGGCACGGTCTGTTGGAAAGGCAGCTGGACCAGAGTGCAAAGGAAAGGACGCAGATTGTTTGGCAACACGTGCCAGCAAATGGCTGCCAGCGAGTCGATTCGTCCTCCCCTGCCTCAGTTTCTTCAGCTTACAGACAGCCAGACAGAAATCCAGCACTGGTCTTCTCCCGTGCTTAAGCCCTTTGCAACTCCTGGGCGAATGGAAATGCAGTATTAAAGGTTACAGAGAATTATTCTTAAATGGGCTCAAGGGGTGTTTGTTTACACAATGCAAAACAATAGCTAAAACATACATCAACGATGTTTAAGCAGGAGCATCTGTCACAACCTAGATGTGGACTTCTAAGAGAGGAAAGAAAGAGAAAATGGGAAATGCACAATCCCAGACAGAAAAGGACAATGGAGAAATAATGACAAATCAAATATAGCAACTTTTCTCTCTCTCAAATGACATTTCCCATCAGCTAGCTTATGTCAAAGGGAAAAAAAAGATCTCCTGTGACTTTTATCTATTAGATTTTGCTCTGAATGCCTGCCACGCTCCGGAGCTGCGGCTGCAAGAAGGCCCAGCTCTGCCACTCTCAGCTAATAGGTTTGATTGTTCTCTCTGAAATTATACTCACAGATACTGACCTGCAAGTCAGCCTGACACTCAGCTTCGCACCGGGAGGAAAGGCCCCCAAGCAGGGAGGCACGTGAGTGACTGGTGCAGCCTGACCGTCTGCAGCCCAGCTCTGCTGCTGCGTCTCCACTTGCATGAGTTAAGTTGTTGACGGCGAGATAAGTCATTGCAATCCACAAAGTGCTGGTGTTTAGTACACAGTATTTATATTTTATGAATGTTAACAAGCAAGAAGCCCTGCACAACTGAGCAGTTATGAGCTCAGAAGGCTTTGTGAGATATTTTCTCTAAGGGCTCATTAATGTGGTCTTTTAATGGAGTACTTGCATATCTGAATCTTTAACTGTAGCTATAAATAGGGTTTATAAGCACTTGACAGTGTGTGGCAAAGCTGTGTTAGCAGTGCTTGCCCTGCTTTTTTGCAAGTTTCATTGGCAAAAGATATTTAAGAGGTGGAATTTAAATGTTTGCTAAAATGCAAACATGTATACATCCTAATGATGCTGCACTCTGAATACCGTTTTCACTGGGTTTAGTGCATTTGGCATGTTCCCTCAATTAACTGAGCATCACAATGCCACAACAAAACAGCTAGCATTCCCATGCTATTGAAGGGAAAATTAGGGCATAAAGAGGTCAAGCTACAGCCCAAATGTCCCACAGCAAGGCAATAGCAGAGCAGGGGCGGGAACCAACAAGCTCTAATTACCTGCCCTAATCATTAAACCTTAGAGACACAGTCTGCTTTTATTTTCATTGGTGCTGAAGCAGAGTCACACCCGGTGTGTAAACCTGCTCACATGCAGCTCATGGCTTGATTTTCCCTTCCACACTGGGTTCCCCTCGCCTGTGAGATGTCCACACTGTGCTGACCAGGTGGCTTTTTCCCCCGTCTTGATGATCTGTGGCTACATTTCCAGCTCACCAGCCAACAGGATGCAACCTTAAATAAACTTCTGCCAGCCCCAGCGAGGAACCAACGGCTTAATGTACTATAGAGGAGTGCTGTTTTATGATATAGTAAAAGCTGCAGGAGGATCACAGCCTTTAATAAATCACCGTATTGTATTATCCATAAAATTGCCGTTTCTGTGCGCGGCAGAACGTGTGATGGCTCTCTCATTGCCTGCCCCACGGGGTACCCACGGACATCCCAGCAGCACCTCGGCGCCCTGTGAAGACACCATTGCAAGTCAAGCATGAGGGATCCGATGGGCTAGTTCCCAAAATGCCCGTGACATGCAGCCTCTACCACGGCCTAAGGAGTCTGCAAGGTGTAAATCGGCCTTTCATCACCTGTCTTGCTTCTTTTTTTTTTTTTTTTTTAATCGACCTCTAAATGATTTCCTTTTTCCCTGTTTAAAGGCATCCTGGAAGCCTTGGTGGCCTCTGGAGAGGAACACAAAGGGGCACAGCAACCTTCCTCCGACTTTCCACCATACTCTTCCTATGTAGTAGGTTGGCGTACTTCTCCAGTGACACAACGGAGACTGCAGCCCAGACGTGCCTGGAAAGTGAAACATGCAGCTCTTGTAGCCTCACTGGGAGAGGCTTTCCTATCTAGCTTCAGCACTCGGTCATGGAGCGTATCTACTCAGCCAGGATTACGTGTGTTTGCTGGGGTGGGGGTCCTGAACACATTGACAAAGTCCTTTTAAGATGATTGCAGGGGATGTGTTGTCCTCTCCGGATGACATCTATTATAGGTCATTATTTGGATTTTATGCTAGTAATCCTGAGTGCTTCCATTTTTGGTTCATCTCTGATGTAACTGCAATCGAGTTTTCTGCATGCATACATCCTGAATTTATTTTAACTGTGCTCAGTGTTGGGAAGGTAAGTGAGGATGCTATTAGCTACCAGTCTGCATCTATGAATGATCACTTATTACTTTCTCAGTGGTTTGGTTCAGATGTGTGAACGAATATGTTAGCCTGTAATGAGACTATCATGGGCTGAGTTGTTTGAGGGAGCCTGTTGTCAAATGGTTACTTTTATCTAGAGGGGGAAAGAAAAAATCAACCAGAATAATTTATAGCTTTAAAATGCTGATTTTTTTGTGAGCATGTATTAGATGTTCTAACACCATTAAACTATTGTAAACCAAAACATGATTAAATATTTAAGCAGCATTCTCTCTTTCCTATGCAGGGATAAGTATCTATTTGTCTTGTATCGTGATTTTATGTGCTTAATGTTTTCCAGCACTGTGCCATCCTACAGCACGAGCGCAAGCTCGCTGTCTTCTGGAGGAGTGGGGAGCAGCTCCAAGGAGATCCCCTAAGCAGGAGATCACGCAGCCATGTCCCCCCGCTACAGCAGAGAAAGCACAGTGGGAGTTTTGCCTCCCTTCAGTCACCTGTGCCCACCTACCACAGGCATAAGCGCTTTCCTTTGCTCCTTCATTAATTTTCATTTTCCTCCTTCTTCCCCACCATCCACCTCCCGTGCCTCGACGCTCTCCCCCTTGCTGCTCTTCTCCCGCTATACTGGTCTCTTCCTTCTTCTCCCAGAACATTTCCTCCTTTTCTCACTAGCTTTTTTCACCTACCTCTTAACGGAGCAAAATCTCCCTGTCCTTCAGCCCTCTGATGTTGAGCGCTTTCTCCTGCGCTCACATATCACCTCTGCAGCTCTTCCCTGCGGCCTCCATTTTGGAGACGCGCAGCTCCACTTCTCCCACTCGCAGCGGGCTCCGTCCCTGCTCAGGGCCGCTTCCAAGCAGGCGTTGGCACCAGCTGAACGCCACGGGGAGAAAAGGAGGAGACCCCCGTGGCCGGTGGCTGCACCTGAGCGACACGTGCCAGGGGGGCACTTCATTCCCCTGGCCTCCCAGCAGCCTGGCAGGAAGGAAGACCGCTCTCTGAGAAATAATTTGCTGGGAGATCTTAGCCCAGCTGCGGGTCAGCTTGGCTCTGTCCCCTTGAAACAGCTCCTGGAGGCCAGACCGGTCTCCAGGAGCGGGCTGAGGCCCATGCCCCGGTGCTGTTCCATCCTAACGCAGAGACAGGGCAGCCCTCGCCTGCTTGTGGCCCACAGGCTGGGTGTGGGCACAGGGCCAGCCAGCGCAGGAGAGCACGGGGCCTCCAAGCGGGGACTGGCCCTGCTCCCAGCTCAGCGGCAAAGCCCGCGAGCGCTCAGTTTCGGGTCCTGTACGGGACTTCCAAGCTGGGTTTCGAGCTTCTCCAAGAGAGACTGCGCTTCCAGCAGGCGCAAGGCGCTGGGTCAGGCACAGGGGCAGCTGGGACTTGGGCCCCGCTCCTGGGCTGCGCTCAGGTGGCCATGTCCCGTCGCGGAGGCCTCCCGCCACGCTCCTGCTGCCACACACGTGAGCTTACAGCTGGTCAGCAGGCAAGGTATTTTCAGCTGGGCTCAGCTGTAATTTATCTGCTTTTTTTTTTCCTTCTCATTTCTTGTATTTGATTTGGGTTTTATAGGAGAAGAAGAGTAAAGCATAAAAATACAGTTTAATGTTTCCCTTTAAAATTCAAGTTTAAGGGTTATTACCTATTTCAGTACAAGCAGTGCTAACACAAACTTTGCCCCCCCTCCAGCTAATTTAGTTCCGTTAGCAAATCCCCCGGCCACCTGGGACCCCATGCAGGTACTATCTGCGGGCGAGGGGCTCCCCTGGCGCCAGCTGGGGGGTGCCAGCCCCATGGTACCCCCTTACACCTGCCTTTATGGCAGTGGGGTTTTTCCACTTTTACTGGGAGCTTTGCTGGAATAAGTGAAGAGGCATAAAGTTGACGGTGAAAAATGAAATGTCTTTCACAGCAAATTTGATGATTCTTATTATTGGGCAGTAGCAGCACTTTTGTATAAATTCCTAAACAAATAGATCATATCACTGATTTTTAACCCTGTCCGGTCTTTAAAGCTAAGTGTATGCTACTTCTATATCAAATCACAAAGTGATGTAAGATGCGGAGCTCTCCAGCTTCCCGACATTTTCTGTGGAAAGTCATTTAGATCCAGAAATGCAAGTGAAGAGCCAGGGTGGGAGATACCCTGGGAGATATTCATTAGAGTAAAATGGATTAAAAGAGAAGACCTCACAGCACTAAAATACAGCTAAAATGCAAATACAGTCCATCTAAAGCGCTGCTAGAGGTAGAAAACAAATTACCCAGGGAAAAAAAAATAAAAAAGATGCAGCAACAATGTAAGATTAAGACAAGGCCAGGGGCCAGTTCCTGCTCTCCTTTTTCATACGAGCAGTGCCTTTGACTTCGCTGAGCCCGGCAGCCGCAGCCAGCTCTGCCCAAGCTGAACCGAAACCAGCACGGTCACGCGGTGCCGCTTCCTCGTTTTGCTCTCGTGGGGAGCGGGCGCCAAGGAGGAGGAGGCCTGGCAGCGGGGCAGTGTCAGCAGCCGCTAGGGCGAGAGGCCGGGACTTGTCCTCGGCGCTCACACGTCTTCTGCGTGGCCCCAGTTTGCCCAGCCAGCAGCAGGAGCAGCAACGCACGGGGTTCCACTGGCCAGGCCCGTGCTGCCCGCTGCGCTCCTCCGCTCTGAGGAGTGAGGGACCTGAGGGAGCGGCATGGAGCTGAGGGAGCAGCATGGAGCTGCGTCAGGGGAGGTTTGGGCTGGGTGTTGGGAAAAGGTTCTTCACCGAGAGAGTGGTCGGGTACTGGAACAGGCTCCCCAGGGAAGTGGTCATGGCACCGAGCCTGCTGGAGTTCAAGATGCGTTTGGACAATGCTCTCAGACACATGGTCTGATTTTTGGGTGGTCCTGTGTGGAGCCAGGAGTTGGACTCAATGATCCTTGAGGGTCCCTTCCAACTCAGGATATTCCATAAAGGACCAAGCAGGCTTTCACAGGGTGTGGATGCGAGCGGTCACAGCTCTCGCCCAGTCCCTTCCCACACCAGCAGTGCCCCGGCAGGCCCGCGGCTGGGCCGAGCATCTCTGTCCCGGGCTGCCAGGCCCCTCTGCGCCCCAGTGCCACTGCCCGCAGCTCGGGGGGGTCCACCAGCGCTCATGGGGCAGCACGGCTGCTGCCGCTCCGGCCTGGCCGAGGGAGGGAGGCAGGGAGGGAGAGCAACGTCGCAGGTGTCTCGGGCAAAGCAAGTGAAACCGTGCCGCATAGGTCAAGGAAAACATGGAAATTTTCATGAGAAACTTGAAACCAAAAGCTGGAAATTAAAAACCACTGTTTGTACAACTGCCTGCTATTGATCACATTATAGAAAACAGCCATGAGCGAGGGCTGGGGGGAAACAAAACACACGCTCAACACACCATCCATCTCTATTCCCCAAACATAATTATAATGGTATGGGAGACATGAAAAGGCAGTGCAACACCACACTCTGCTAATAAAAAGCTGGAAATACTTGTGGGTGCGAAAGGAAACTGGTGAGCAGAGGCAATGCAAACATCTTGGGGAGCTGAAAAATGCTCGAGGAGTAAAAGCCTTGGGAAAAAAAAAAAAAAAACACACTGAGAACAGAGCAATACTATTTTTCTTTCTTTAAGGAGAATAACAACCATTAAAGTATGTATGAAGGAACACTGCAGGGTTTGCAACTGCCCAATTTTCCTACAGCACGTGGCACCAAATTGTCTTATAATTAAAAGCTGCTATAGTCCAGACCACAAAAACCACTCCTGCACTATGCCAGTAGCAAAATTATTGATAGAAAAGGGTCCTACTGAGTTTATTTTGGTCCTGTGACTGTCATCACTAAGTAGCAGGATCTATCCCTTAAGAAAGGCCAGAGCATAGTAAGACAGAGCGATATATATATATATATATATATATATATATATATATATGTGTGTGTGTGTGGGTGTGTGTGGGTGTGTGTGTGTGTGTGGGATTTAAAAGTAAACAGTCAGAATTTAGTAGTTTAAATTCCTTTTCTGTGATGAAGATTTATTTTTTCCTTCTACTGATAAGGGAGAAACCTTATTAATGAGGCCTCAGTGGTAGTTACACTGTTACCGCTGCACTGGAAGAGATGTACACATTTTTTTCCCAAGGAGGGTTTAACTGCTTTGTAGATCCATAAAGATATTTCACAGAGAAAGCTTTATTCAATTGGAGCTCTTAAACCTCCTTTGTGAAATGTTGTGGTATTTCGTGAGATATGTGGCCTTTGCTACGCACGTGATGCTGGTAGGTTTCTAGGCATGCAAGTTCAAGAGCTTTAGTTTCCAGATATTTTTCAATCAATTAAGCTTGATGGTAATGCTGTATGCACTGTAGAAAGGAAGAAAAATAAAAATAATGGCTGACTGTCTGCGTCTCCTGCAGAACTGGGTTGATTTGCTGCTGTTGTCTTTGCCTCGCTGCCGGCAGCGCGGCTCCGACGCTGGTTTCGGTGGTTTGCGGCCCTGGAATGTTTCTGGTGGGTTTTTGGCTTCATTAGAAACATTCCCGTGATGTGGGGGATTCCTATCAAAACGATCATCACCCTCACAGCACCACTTGCTTCCCTGCTTTTGCATACAGACTACTGCTGAGCTACAGAAAACACAGCTCTGTGTCTGCAGGGTTCTTCATGGAGGTTTTTTCCTTAATGTTGCATTTCTGCACACTTGTACAGCCAGCCCCTATGGGGGAGCAAACAAAAGGCCTTTTAGAGGCAATCTTTCAGAATGCTCCTATTGTGCCCTTAATTGCATCAAAGTACACGTGGGCTCAGCTGTATGCGGACATAGTTTTAGCTGTAGGTTGATTTTAAGCAAGCCACACATTTTATATACCAAAGCAATGCATAAAAGCAGGCACAAGAAAGAAGCTTTAATTCAGTCACATTACTCCAGTAAGTAAGAATGCATAGCAAGCAATAATCGGATGCAAGAAGTTTAGAGCAGATGTTCCCTTTACTTTGATTCTCGAGGCAGTGCGGTGGCAATTTCTTCCTTTGTAACAGACATAAATGATTCAGTGTTAATAAAAAAGTTTCAGGCAGAGTTCTTCAAAAGCAGAGCCGAGGAATAAAATGCACACTGTAAAACGCGGTGCTGAGCAAGGAGGCACCCCCCTCCCCACACCAAGAGCATTTCCAAAGAGATGGGGGTTTTGTCCTCAGGCTTACAGACTTTCCCAGCCGCGATGGTCGCTGCATGCAGCCGACCGAAATGGGAGGCTGTGGTGCACAGGTTTGGGCAGGGGCATCTGGGGGAGAAGGCAGCTGTAGAAAATGTGCTCCCCCCCAGCAGCAGCAGCCACCTCGGTGGCTCCCACCACACCTTGAAAGTCCCCTGGGAAGCGGGGGGAAGTCCCGGGCTGCCCCACACTGCACTGCTGGGACGCCCACCCGGCCCTTTGCGCCTGCAGAAAACCCCATGGCATCCCGGCCGCACCAGACTCCCAAACAGTGAATAGGGAAGCTGGGTTTGGGGTGCGCAGCCACAGCGCCCCCAGAAGCTGGAGAAATGCAGCCTTACATCCCATGAGCCATCCAGGAGCTTCCCGCCATTTGCTTTCTCTCCCGACCCCACCCTCAGCAGCACAGTGGTTTTTCTCCTGGTGCACTGCAGCATTACGCAAGGGGAAAATGGAGGAGGACTTATTCCAGAAGTGTTTTGCCTCAGCTACCACCAAGGGAGAACTCTGGGATGAAGCAGATGCAAGTTCCCCAAAACTTGCATTTTCCCAAAATATAAACTGCAAAGGAAAAGCCTTTGCCGGAATAACCATTCCCTGATGGCTCCGTCATCAGCTGCCCCTCTGCCCACTCGACTCGCACAGCTTCTCCTTCGGGCCAATGCAGCACCGCAGGGACACGGGAGAGGCAGGAAGCGTGAACCCTCACAAATGAAGTAATGAGACTAATGCACGAGATGGAGATGGCAAGATGCGAGGAGACCACTCACCACTTCTAGATCTGGAGCTAGGCAAGTAGAATTGCTTTTAGGCAATTGTTCCATAGGGAAGGGCTTAGGAATTACACCCAGAAAACAGAAATTGAAAGCTGATAGAGCCAGATGGACCACAGATTTCAAGCCAAGCCACTCCCAAGTAATGCAACAACATGCAATGGGAGGTGACTGCTCCATGGTGGACAAGTGTTTCGGCTGGCCCGTACCCAGTGGGCCTCAGCATCCAACACTGTGTTGTACACTTCAGGATAGGATGTGATATGGATACCTCCTAGAGCTTTTGGATGATTTTTGAGGAATTTGTCCATGTTTGCTTTGATCGCTACACCTGTATCTGAGGGCACTATGATTTTCTGCAAGGCTAGCATGATCCCACAGAAGGCACAGAGCTACACTGTTTATGGATGCTAGTAGCAGCAGCACTCACAACTGCACACAAGTATGCTGTACGCCACCACAAGCACCAGTGCATTTATCTGCACTCACATTAAACACAATGCTTCAGTTTGTCTCTACCAAGCTGTGTATCAGATGGCCACAGAGGTGGAAGAGGTACAGAAATGAGACCCCAAAAACAACATGTTCCTACCATGCCACAGAGCAGAGCAGGCTGAGGCAGCAGAGTGGCTTGCTGCTGCTTCCCTTCTGCCCTCAGACAACGTCAACCTCTGATTTATATTTAAAACAACAATATGCTGGTGCAGATCAGCACAGGAAGTCTGGATTGCCTAGATCACTTAAACTAAAGGTACATCACACTCCTGTACAGGCATACAAGCCCCAGCGCTGTGACACTGTTCAGATGTCCCCTTTCTACCTGTTACCTCGAGGCACTTAACCCACCCCACCAAGACGCAGAGGGCTGGTATCTGACTTTCCTGCCAGCCTTTGCAGAGCACCAGCGCTGGCTCCCATTCTGCCCTGACCCACCGGGCCAGGGGACACCGCGGCTGCAGAGCCTCGGTGGGCTCCTGCGCACCAGGGCCGGGGCAGCCGGGAGGGTGCGGTCCCCGAAACCTCTCAGCCACGGAGCGTCCTCCCCTCTGAAGGCGCCGGCGCTTCTGTTGGTGGCAGTCCACATGGGTGCCTGTCACACCCCCTTCCCTCCACCCCTCCCTGCGGAGCTGGGCCTGCACGCCCCGCAGCCAGGCAGCTGAGGCCTGGTGCTCCTGCCCTCGGGAGGGGGGCTCACAGCAGGGACCCCTGGGCCTGCCCAGGCCACGTTTGCTTGGCCAGAGCGAGTGCAGCCGAGGCGGGCCTGGCACACACGTCCCGTCCCGTCCCTCGTGTGCCGGAAGGATCGCGGGGCCGGGGCAGGGAACGTTGCATCCTGCCAGGGCGGGAGCCGTCCTCCCCCGGTGTGCAGGAGGCACAAAGCAACCTTGAGCAGTCGCAGGCAGACAGGCTTTGTGCCGAGTTCCTGCAAGCATCGCCGCTTTTATTCAAAGCGAAAAACACAGGATGTTACAGACGAGTGGAAAAACGCTGACCGCCCCGCTGCCTGCAGAGCCCCTCAGACCGGAGAATGTTTTTCTGGAAGTCGGAGGGTCTCCAGACAGGATTAGGAAAGCACACAGTGTCTGCTTTAGCTTTAGTTTTTTCTTTTTTCTTTTTGGCCCCGCTTGGCTGCAGCTACGCCTCCCTGGCACCCCCAGCCAGGGCCCAGTACCTTGCCCCCACGCAGGGCTTCCCTCACCCGCAGGAGGCCGCTCCCAGCTCCCTGTGCCCCGCCATCCCCTCAGGAGGCCGCAGGGCGACCCGCCAGGGGCCGGGCTCTGGTGCCCTGCCACCAGCAGTGGCAGAAGCTCGGCCAGGCCCTGGCTGCGCTGGGCCAGGGCTGAGCCCCCTGCCCGTGCTTAGCTTCAGGCAGGCAAGCGGCACCCACCAGCAACCTGCAGCCTGCACCGCCGCTGCTTGATGGCACCCACGAGGCACCAGAATTCCCAAATACATGGCACCTGACAGAGGGTTCCCTTATTCTGCTTTGGGGAATAATTTTTTTTCCTTTTATCCCTGTTTTGAGGATTAGCCAAGACAAAGGACACAGCTAGATATTTTTTAAAATACAAGCATGTGCTTTATTCTTCCAACTAAACAACCACCAGCCAGCCTGAAGCACCTAACATGTTTATCTTGATAAACTGGACCCACCGCAAACATTGGCTTCACAAAAAGAGCAGAAAATTTATTTAACACCCCACTGTCCACATGGTCCTTTCCTGATGCTGCTTACCTTGTGGTGGCTGGAGAACTAGAAAGTAGCAGGAGATATCATATTAAGGCACAGGCCACTTCTATTCTGCACAGCCAAATTGGCTTTGATAGAGCTACACTTAATTTATACTCCCTGAAAAGCCTGGCCCAGAGTGCCTTTTGATTGATCACAATTAGAAACTCTTGATTGGCTGCCCATAGTATTGGTGACCACAATGACATGGTCTGGAGAAAAGAGAGGCAGTTTCTATTTTGAAACTACAATTCCATTTTTTGAGCATAATAAAATAGCTAGGCAGTGTATTGAATGACATAATATTACTCATATGCTTAAGCACCTGGGTCCTTGATCTTGTGCTTTATAAAGTGCTCTGAGCTGTGCTGTAATTGCCTATAAATATGGTGCTGATCATGCTTAAAGGGACACTGGCAAAATTGGCAGGCCTACAGTTTGACTTAGTAAAATGACATCCTGAAATAGTTTTATTTTCAATCTTTCTAAATTACTGGCCTGCATTTTTTATCATGCTTCTTTTTATCAGTCCAGTTCCTATGATTAATAACGTTACCATCTTGAGCATGCAAGTAAAAGCACTTAGCTGTAAAACCGTTCCCTTGATGTGAATGGGGACGACCTCTGTTGCCCTTATGGTTTGCGGTAAGGTCACCCCCATGTTGAAGCAACCTCTTGTGAAAGACATCAAACAGAGAACAGAGCTGCTGGCATCGGGACTGGGCAAGCCTGGAGCTGCACGAGGCGCCCGTTTTCCAGTGTCTTGCTTCTGTTTGTCAGTCATTGGTCTTGTCTTAGTCGAGCTGAAGGGGAGGGGATGCAAAAATTGCAAAAAAGAGTCAGGGAACAGCGTCAGAAGCTGGGGATGTGGCTGCAGATTCATCACCTCCTCAGCAGTGCTGCCGCGATGCAGAGGGTGGTGGGACGGGGAAGCCCCAGGGACAAGAGCCCTGTCCCTGCCGTCCCCTCGTGAGCGGCTCTGGTGGGAGCCCGGCGGGGCGGGAGCTGCAGCTGGCTGCAGAGCGGTTTTTTGATCTCAGGCACAAGTGCGGGGCTGGGCTTTCTCGTCAGGACAGAATATAAATAGCTAAGAAATGAAAGGTGACCTGGGATTTTTCATTTTATGAAGGGCCTGATTTGTTTCAGAGTCAAATAACTTAGCTCCCCTCGTGCAGCAGTCCTGCAGCACGCCGTGTTCCCGCTGCTGTAAGCTGCTGTTTCCTGGTAGCCGAAGCCACAGGTGCCATTACACGAGGACGTGAGGCTCCTTGGCGCAGGGGACAGTGCCCAGGGCAGGCAGGGGGGTGCTGTCTAAACGGAGGGAGAAACTGTACGTGAAGGCCGTGTTGCTGCTGCTGGGGTGGATGTGCAGAAGGGCATTTTTGGAAGAGACGTGCTCAGCCTCCCCACCGTATCCTGCCAGACTCTGCTCTGCAGGTTTGAAGACAAAGCTGTTGAGTTTCCCAAGGCACAGGCCTGCAGCCAGGCTCCACGCTCCTTCCTGCCGGGGCGGAGACAGATTTACAGACACCCTGCATGCGAGGCAGCACATTTGCTGTGCTCGTCCATCACAGGTGTGCGTTAGTCACGGGACAGGCGCTGCTGAACTCCAGGGACCTGAGAGAAACCCTGGCAATGTGTGCAAGAAAACTCAGAGGTAACCAAAAAGCAAACGCAAAAGTAAGGTCTCCGGAGCCTGGAAACGCAGGACACACCTCCAGCAGTCGACAAGGTGCACCCCGCGCATCCAGCGCCCAGCCCAGGGAACGGGGCAGCGCAGGAGCCGCGCCTCCCGCACAGGCAGCCCTTGCAGTGTGCACTTGGGGCAGGTGGGCTCTCGGAGGGAGCCTCACGCTTCTAACACAAAAGAGTGTGTTCTGAGTCCTAATAATTACAGGGAAACACTTGGAAGTGCAACTTGGATATACTTTAAGAGCTCCCAGAAACCAGAATAAACACAAAATGGGCCCAAAGTCTGTACTTCTAAAAATCTCACGCTTTTTAGACAAAGTTCGTATCTCTTGATTTGTTTTGAGCTGACTTGATCATTTTAAATGATTGTCCTTGAGAATTGTAAAACTTGCTTTGTTTTTTCTAGGTATACTCCACATAAATGCTTACAAAGCAATAAAGCCAATCATAAAGGTATGATTATGTCAATTCTGTGTTGTGGGTATGCAGGGAGAAAACTAACTGAGAAGGAAATTCTAGGAGATTACTGTAACAATCGTTATATTGTTTATATACATATAGACTATAGTAATAACAGAAAAGCAAAGGCAACCCTGCAGTTACAAAAAATATCCAGCACCCTTTAAAATATATGTGTATATACTGTATTTACCTAGATTAACAGTGCCATTAGGAACTGACCTGGTAGGTACACTCCATCTTCTGTCTGATTTATTCAAGGTCTGTCTTTTTTTTTCTTCCTTCAAAACTGCAGTCGTGCCCGATGTTTACCGGCAGGAACCCAAGTTCCATAACAAGGTAAACACCTGGAACCTTAGACCATGAGTGTGTAAGGGACATTAATTAATTTTCTGACAGTGCTCTATAATGGACCATATAAATTTTCCCACTGTAATTGGTATATACATTGAACAGTTTTATTGTATGTCGGTGCACATTATTCGGCACAGCTGCTAGAGAGACACTGCTGAACTGGTGTTTCTCTTCCATGACAAACACCTATTAAGCAGTCAGCATAAACTCTTCTTGTTACAGCCTCTGACATCACCCTCAGGGCAAGCGGACACAGAACAGCAATTGCTGAATTGCGTATGAAAATTATAGTTTTATTGTCTATACAACTGAAGGTTTAACTCTGATTCCTGCTCGAGTCAGCTCTGTTATAAAGAAGCAATTCTTTCACGGAACAAACAAGTACAGTACACCATTGTAATCAAAGGAACAGGCGCTATTTATGTATTGGAAAGACTTGTTCACAATAGTGCTAACACTCTAATGCCCCAGAAGCCACTATTTTAGCAGCTGTAGAGAAAAAAGCATGACTAACAAGATGCCACACAGAGTCAGACACAGTTTTTTTAGAACACAAATGGAATCATCCCATTTGATTCAGATCAGTTTAATATGCACGACTGGTAAGTAGGGATCATGTATTTTATGTTTATATAAGCAGTTTCTCCACCATAGCGTTCAAAGGCTTCCAGTGTCTCTTGAATCAGATCTCCAATATTTTCACGCTTCTGCTGGCTGTAGTCTATCCCATCGCCTGAATTAACTGATTAATAAAACAAAAAGAAAGAAAGAATTATATTAAATTTGCTGTTACACTTTGAAATAATGACATAGAAAATTGGAATTGCTTGTCAGTCACTGTGCCTCTATTAGAAATTTTGCTCTGACACAAAACAGCGGAATTTGAAAACAGGATGTTTTTGGTTTCTCTCTAAGGCTCTGCTCAGGCTCCCACTTCGTACGCCTTCAAAAGCTGTTCATGTATGCATTACTTTAGTATCTAAATGAAAATCCAAATAAAAAATAAAGAAAACACATTCTATTATAAGATACGGATGGACTCTCTGTGACACAGTTAATCTCTTAAGACCATTACTACTTTATTTCATAACATTGCTTATTTAGGACAAAATTCTACTGCCAGATGCATAAATGCTTATCTACAGAGTGTGACTTAAGCCAGACTTGTTATGCTTTGAAATCTTAAATAAGTATTGTTTTGGGATTGTTCCAGGTTAGACATCATATTCACAGGCTTATGTTGTTTCTGGTTGAGGGGATGTCACTTGGCCTAAAAGAGATGTTTGGAGTATAACATGGCACTCATTCAATTTCTGCTCCCTGAAAAATGTGTAAAATTAAGTCAGTGTCGAAAGGACAAATTACTGCTCCCCTACATGCTGTAACATTTACTCCTGCTTTCTCTAACATGGATTAGCCAGGGTGGCACACATTCATGCACACAGAGCATAATCATTCAAAAAAAACCTCACAGTGTAAATAACTGCGAGAACACAAAATACATGAGTAAGAAATAAGTCCACCTGCAATGATGCCGAGAGATTTAAAAGAGGAAAACATATTCCATTTTGTTTTAAAACAGTATTCTGAAAACTGCCTTAATATGGGTATATTTTAAGACACATCAAAAATGATGCGGTAAGAGCACAATGTACGCTGACCAGGTGCAGCGCGGTGGCCGGGCTGTCACGCCGCCGTGGGAGTCCTCACGCAGTCAGTGATCTTGCTCCAGGCAGTGGTGGCAACGTGCCCATGTCACACATTAAACATCTCAGATAACGCTGCTCACTTATTACAGTCTCAGCCAGCCAGCAAAGGACACATTTATCAAGACAATGCAACCAACTTTCTGCGTAGTGCCTGCCTTTCGCACTAGAAGCACGGTGCGCGCAAGGGTGAGGGTAGATTCTGCTCCCAAAGCCATCTCCACATCACAAGTCCTGGGCGGTGCGGACACCCCGCCCTCACAGCCTGTCCTTGATCTAAGCCCAAGGATCTGAATTTTACGTTTGTGACCTTTTACCACTAAAACTGAAGAACCGTGCTCATGAAGAAAAAGACGATGAACACCGAGGTAAAAATCACCCTTTTGCCGAATTGTCATGTAAAATATCTGATCGCATTCCAAGTTAATTACGTATATATCTGTTTTTTGAATGTTTACACAAACGCAGATGTGACATACAAAGACTGGACTGTGGAGTAGAAAGGCATTAAATTCTTTGTGATGATTACTCTTAAAGACACAGAATTTCCTATAAATTAACTATTTATTTCATGGATGCAAGAAGCCAGGGTTGCAATACCAACATTTACCACAATGAATTGACTGTAATGTTAGAAATAATAGATCCTGACAGTGCATAGAGAACAACAAGAGCTGTTAAGTAAAAGGGGATTAGCTTATACAAAATACATTATGCAAAAAGAAAAGCACATTAAAATTGAGTGCAATTTAGACTAGGCATGGTTTGCTCTTGCAGAAAACACCTGAGATCAACTGTGCCTCCTCACCTGTGTTGCATGTGCACTGCCAACGCTCCCCAGAACACCTGGAGGTGTTTCTGATTTCACCAGTTTGAGCAAAGGAAACCCTGAACCTTGACCTAAGTCTTGGCAAATATCTAAAGGAATTACTGACTTTCCAACCATTTGTCTATTATCTGTAATTTTAAGCCTACACACATGCTCTGTTAATGAGCTTACACAGCTTTCATCGTTCTTGCAGAGAAGTAGCAAAATCTACTCTCTGGAAGTAATGGTGATACACTGCATGATGGAGAACTAAGCAAGTTTGAAGGAGGCCAACAAGACGCAGTGATAATGCCGGTAGCAAAGGCATTTTCCAGAATCCCATGTTATAGTCTTTTTATTAGAGCTTAGTCTGTACAGTAAATGATGCCTGAGAAGCTTGATTAAAAGGTGCCTAAGAGAATGAGGCAATGGTAAAGGAAATAGTCTGCAAGGGAAGACAATGTGTGATGTGCAGACCTTCATTACCATTTTTTCCTACAGACCATCTGTGCTACGTGAAGGTTTGTATCCTCAAGACAGCCATAATTCACGTTAAGGTCATGACACAAGTTACAACCAACAATACCAGAAAGGTTATGTCAGCGCTGAGGTCACCTGGTAAGTACCAAAATAGCTATCCCATGCAGTTATAGGAATTAAAAAATCTTTCAGACAAAAAGATAATGATTAACCCAACAGGACAACATCCACTAAACGGATGAGTCAGAATGCACCTCAGGGTAAATATCTAGTCATAATAATGATGATTAGTTGGAAAAAAAATAGCTACTGAAGTATAGCGGTCTCGGCATGCCCTTCTCTGATTTGACTTCAATTCCAAGTTAGTTTGCATGAGGAGCCAACTTTGTCAGCCACAAAAATGTTGCATATGTAAAGTGTGAACATGGATCTGATTCAAGCTCTTTATGAAGTTGTCCTTTGTGAGGGAGAATAAATCAACATGAAAATGCGAGAAAGCACATTTGTCATATCTTGGTCTCAAAGTGAAATGTCTGGCAAATTCATCATGCATCAAGAACTCTTTTCAGAGCAAATGTTGTTATTGCGTTTAGAAGAAACTCCTTGAAGCAGTGCTAACAGATCTAGAGGATTACAATCAGACAAATATCTCGTTTTCCCTTTCTGGATCAAAAAGTTAGTTCCCAGTCTCCTAAATAATGCACTAAGGGTTTCACGGCCCTTGAAAGAGAAGTGGAAGGCTTTGCACCTGTCAAGACCTGCGCTGGCTGATGAAACCAGCGGGCACACCAGGGTGAGGAGCGGCGCTCCCCGCTCCGCCATAAGCACTAGCGGTGCCAGCTGCTCTAGCCGAGGAAACCCTGCTCAGACCTGCAGGGACTGAACTCAGCATTTGGCAGGGAACGGAGGAGGATTTGAATTGTGCTTCAGAACGTGGTTTGCATTTGAGTCTAGACATGCTTCTATTCATGATTCAGAATATTAAAGAAATCTAGCGTTGTTTGTATTCCATTTCATTTCATTTTAAAATTTCACTATGGTAATACTACAAATATAGAATTGTATTGCATTAAAGAAGGACAAGCAAGTTTTTCTCAAAGCATTAAGAACTTCACAGGGCAGTTTTTATGTCCTGGGGTGGACAAGAAAGGTAAACCAACCCTTAAAGCTCAGGCAGATCTATTCTTACCTCTGGACATTTGTTGGCACCTGAAAGTAGCCTAGACATTCTTTCAAATTATTAGATTTCACTTCAAGGCAGGCCAGATCTTGAATAGTTTTTTTTTTTAATCTCCCAAATATGTCAAAGTGCCTCTCTGTAAATCACACATAATACAGTTTGCTCCTGATGGTGGCTCTGTTTCATGGAAAGCACAGGTTAAAACTGGGGTTTTAATTTATATACACCTATTGTATAGACCTGGTGCATACACCTATTGGTGCAGGAACATTGTAGATCTTGGGATATCGGAATTTCCCCAGATGCTAAATATCTAGGAATGCTTAGTGTTGGAGGACAGAACAATACTTAAAAGAGATTTCTGAAGACACTGTGAAGGAAGCCCCATGTCCCCAGGTTAAACATTTTTTGTAATCAAATTGTAATTCAAAGGCCATTCCTTTATTCTTTACTGATGAACTTATAAATGCATATATACCCCCATAGATTTCAAATTGTCTTGGAACAAGAGGGTCCTAGCAGAAATTTTTGAACTGTTATTAGTTAACAGTAGAGAGATGGATATGTTTGGTTGGCTGCTGTTTTTGTTTTGTTGGTTGGTTTGGTTTTATTTTTTGGTATACAAATCAATAAAGCTACTTGGAAAGACAGGCATCATTCCTCCCTTTTTGAATCTTGAGAAACAAGAGACACTGAAAGGTAAAGTGTCTCGCTCCAAGTGATAGAAAGGATCAGTCACAAATCATACATTTTAACTTCTTATCATAGATAATGAAAGTACTACTTATGGTGAAATTTAACTATGGTAAAAATCACTTTTGAGCTGCTAACTCAGCTCACCCTAGTCAAACCAACAGGCTTTTTCATCAATTAAAACGATTACAGTAATCCAACATGCTAACCGCTAACTGCATAAGATTTTTGCTTCAAAAAAAAAACAACAATGAAGACATTGTAGTGTGCAGATGTGTTACTCAGTATGGAATCGTATTTCTACAGAAAAGCCTATCCCAGAACAGTATGCAGTTAAGCAGTACAAACTAGCATTAAAATATTTTGTGCCAAATTTCAGGACTTTATCCCTTCTAGGAGTCGGCAACAAAACCTAAACATAAATGAAAGCTGATTGATGTGATATACCGACTGACATGTGGGTGTGTCAGGATTCAGATCTCGTAATTTCACTGCTCAGGTGGAGTTCAGAGCTTAACAAATTTCTCCAGTCCTCTTGTTAGGATTAGTTTCATTGTCACAAAAGATGCTGGCTTCCTCACTTTGGGTCATTACCAACCCGGACATAAAATTCTGTCTTCCATTCCCGAAGGCTCACAGCCACACGAACACCAGTTTTAAACGTTTCTTAGGATGTGCCTAGATTATGTGCACACAGAAGCACAAGCTGGCCTCACACAGGCTGGTCCCAAAGCTCGAACACTGGAAAGAAGAGATCACAGAGTAATTTAGGTTGGAACGAACCTCTGCAGTCACCTGGTCCAAATGTCCTGCTCAAAGTCAGCTCCGTTTTCAAAGTTAGATCAGGTTGCTCAGGGTCAAATACCTGAAGTTGCTCAGTGCAGAGTAATCCCAGCACCAGAAATGGTGCAGAGATCCTTGAGCTGGCGGGGCTCTTCACCAGCCATCTAAAATGTGATGAAGGGAAGTGTTCTTTAAATATTAAAACATATTTGGTGAAGGTGGATTTGCTGAAGTTGCTTCATGGGGAGAATTATTGTCTGTTTTGATCCAAAGCAAAACCAAACTTTTGGCATAGTAACAGATGCTAATCTGCTTATATAACACTGTTTTTGGAACCTTAATCATATACCAAAGAAAGAAGCGCAGATCTGGCTAAAAATTAATAAAATTTTGTTAACACTCTTGAAACTATGAAAACATCATAAAAAAATAACATGCATCTTTCAAAGCACTTTAAAACATTAAAGCTGGAAGTACTGATAAACCTTAAGGAAGCCAAATCTTTGAATATGCGCAAACCTGCTTTTTTGACACTATCAACATTTAGAGTTCCTTGTCTCTTGCTTTACTTGGCTCCTTATTCTATTTTTCATCACTAGTGCTGAATGTTTATCACTTTACAATGCTACAGTACTGCAAAGATTGCAGAAGAAAATTTCAATCCAAGAAGAAATCACGTACACTTAGAATTTAGAAAGAACACTAATATAGAGAAATTTTTGCGTGTCATAGGTTTTTTTTGTTGTTGTTGTTTAAAAAAAAACAACTTTACACATTTGATATAAATTTGCCAGGCATTGTCTATCTAACTAAGATGCTTACAAGATTTTTTAATTCTCATTAGAGGCATTTCGTTTTACCATAAAATATAGTTTCTTTCTACTGTTATCTTCCATATGCAGCTAGCTTTTAGTTTATTTCATAAATGAGCATTTATTTTAGAATGCAAGTGTTACTATAAATACTATTCAGAAAGTCAACAATTCAGTAAGTGGAGGAAGCACTCTGATTGGAAAGGAAACATTTGACTGACTTATGATGTTTTACTAATGATGCAAGCCTACCGAAGATAGCTGTAACTGCTTGTAAATTCCTGTAGTAAAAAAAAAAAAAAAAAAAAAAAAAAAAAAAANAAAAAAAAAAAAAGAAAGAAGGAAAGAAAGGAAAAACACCAACAAAACAAAACAAAAAATTGAAAATGAGCCAAGACAGCAGCTGTTATCACAGTTTTCCATTTCCAGGAAATGTTAGCAACATCTGATGTAATCCATTCTAAGTCCAGACTTTTTTTTTTTTTTAAGTTGAACTAAAAAATGTTGTATAAATCACAGATTCTGTAACAAATGACATTAGCAAACACATTTGACCAATGAGGTAAAAAAGAAGAAAAGATTACTCTATTTTTTTCCTCTATAAGCATTTAAACTTCTCCAATGAATTTAGACTTTGAAGTCTGCCTATGTTTGTGCTAGTGATCAATATCAAACAAAGCAGTGTTAAACAACCTTAGATAAACAGCATGCACAACAGGGGAACAGGGACTGGAGTCTGAGATCTCTGTGGCCTTGGTACACTGTTTACTGTTGCAAAATTAGGTCACAAATCATGCTTAAAGTGCAACAAGAGTTGCACCACTTAGAATCTGATGTTCTTCCAATCATTTTGGACATATATAAACTAGTACAAAGTAAATACTGTGGGTTTTTTTGTTTGTTTGTTTTGTTTTTTAAGATGGAAAGCATGTTCGTGGGTGCAAAATTTTCATAGCTTTGCTGGTCTGATGTGAAATACATTTGCTTGTCACACTAGCTTCTCATCCAAATATGGCACAATTAATGAAAAAGGAATTAAAACTATGGAAAATAAATGTGTGTGTGTGTAATAAACATAATTTGTTTTTTAAAGTAATTAAAAGTGACAAAGCTGAAAGTCCCCAAATGCTTTAAGGATCACTGATTTCGGTATAAAATGTAATGCTACAACAGCCAGTTTTTATCATCGAGTTCATTCATACTTAAAATCAAGATGCTTGACAACATGTCCTCCTTCCCCTCTTGGAATATTTTTATTTATGTAACCAAAATTCTTTGGAGGGAAAGCATTTTTCTTTCTTTACAAGCAAAAAGCTCAGTAATTCATTACTCTCTTAATAAGTTGATGTTTTCGTACATCTGTCAAATACTAATGGAATTTGTTGTATCTAAAAATGCTGTTCAACACCATTATCATTTAAAGACTCTATTTGGTAGAGCTGGCCCATCAAAAATTTCATTGACAACTAAATGACCTCCATGACAGCTTTTGTAACTTTGTAACAGAATGGCGAGCCCTTTATTGTCATTGGAAAGCAACCATATAAAAAATGGGTCAATATATTAAAAATTTCCCATCAGAATAATGGGAGCAAGTTGCTAGATATGTCCGAAGCTGCCAGTTTTCTAGTTTTTCTGTTCCCTAATTAAATGAAATAAGCAAGAACCCAAAGTCAGTTAAGGGTGTTTTAGCAGTGATTTGAGAAGGGACAAGGAGATGTAAGCTATGAATGACCGTGTGGATTTTCGAAGAGCTCTTTCATTGCTGTGGGACAAGGGCAGAATTTATGCAGTTTAAAGGACAGATAGCACCAAAACTGGAATGTACTGATTTATCCTGAAACCAGACAGAGAAAGTAATATCCCATAATTGGTAATCTGATTACCGTTTCTTTCTGAATTTTTCCAATTGGATCAATGCATATGATAAATAAAAAATAACGACCTTCCCAATGAATTTGCATTTTTTTAATGAACAACAGAAGGACATAAATTCTTACAAAAAGCTAGTTGACAGGTATTTATTTTACATTAAGAAAAGCTTACATTTGAATTTGCAAAGCTTTTCAAACAAACAGAAAAAGGGAATTGTTTGATACAACTAAAATGTAATATTTCGTGTAGTCCTTACCTACAAGAATGCAAAGCAGATAAAAGAGAAGGAAAACCACGTTCCCGAGGTGTGGTGATTCTGCAGGTCCACAGCTTTTGACCTGTGAAAGCTGAAGCTTTTTGAAAGCAATATAGGAACTGCATATACACCATGTGCAGACTGATTTTTTATTCTCTCACAAAACTGTGTCTTATTTATCTTTTTCAAAATTTTCCATGCATTAAGTGTGAAGAAAGATAAGTGAATAAGGAGGACGATTTCACTAATGACTAACTGGAAAGCACTCACCCTTCTTACATTACACAAATTGTAGCTTTTGTTGCCTGACCTGTAATTCAAAAGGGTGCCAGGTATGAAGAAAGCAAGAGGCCCAGCAGCACCCAGCACAATGAGCTGAATGCCTGAGATCTTCTTACATCCCAGTCAGATTTATAAGAAAAGCCATAATGCTTTGGGACATGAAATTACAGGTAAAAAAGCCCGTGTCTAAGGTCATAGGAAATTTACTCTTCCTGTACAGCAGTTCAGTCTTCTAAAGTGATGCTTAAGGAGACGGTACCCTGACGTGCCAACAAGCCTCTCCTGCATCCTGTGGCACACAGTTAGGTGAGCACATACTACCACTGTCATAAGCCTACAGCTGAACAGAAAGAAAACACAGCAGGCAGTTGTCCCAAACAATCTTTGCATCTCGTTGTGTCATTTTAAATTATAAAGTACTAATCTGAAGGAAGAGCAACTTGAGGAATAGGGGTTATGAAAGCTCTCCTATATAGCTTGCTGATTCTTCAAATCTTGCTCCGAGCTAAGCTTCTTTTGAAAAATGTTATTTTCAATATTGGCATTCAGACACCCTCCTTTAAAGAACTCTTTAGCACTTTTTACTGATATTAAGTGACATTATTATCATTTAATAATTTATCTGAATCATATATTTCTCCGCACACGTTTCTCCTGAGGTAGATCAATGAAAGGGAGGCTGTTTGGTGGCATGCTGTGAAAGTACATAACCTGTCCCGATAACTGCTAAAAGTCAACTGTCACAGGTGCAACTGCTTATCGTCTAGCTTGCCATCAAAACCACAGGGACTCAAACAGTGAAGCACGCTGATACTGTGAGCTCCTGAACTGCCTGATAATTTCAGTCGTCTGAGAACCACTTAGCTGAATTTGAAGAAACTGAAGGAAGCTGAACTGCAACAGCAGTAAACGGGAAAAAATGCCATCAATAACATCAGTGGGTTTGTAAGACAGAAGTTACTTACACATGTTTTTCCAGAAACCTGTCCCACTACTAAGGCCACCTGCTGAGATCAGGTGGATGGATGCAGTCTCGCAATAGACAGAAAGGGCTTTTGTTTGGTCACTCATGCAACTTCCGTAAAATTACTCCCTTCACTATCCACCACAGAATTTCCTTACTACACCATTTATGTGATAGGTATCACAGTTTCTAGACTGTGTTTTTTAAAATCCTAATTTTTCCACAAAGGGATTGCAGTGTTAAGTTATTAAAATACAAGCTTTTTTATGATGCCTAAATACAATTCTTCATAATAAAGAAAAAACTGCAAACAACAGGTGTGTACAAAAACAATAAGATGGGAAATAGCTAGCAGATGAAATTATTTTTAGATGAAATTATTATTCATATATATTACAATATTTTAAGAGGAAATTCTTTTTAATATAAGTATATGTATTTATTTTATTAAGTTTTATTATCTTGTTCATTACTTTAAGAAAATGGTGTTGTTCCAATAAACCTTGTTAATGCACAACCCTTTTCCCCATTCCATACATTATTTTTCTGAAAAAATAAAAAGCAATCATAAGTCTTACGTATAGGAGAAAGAATTAAGAATCTGTTTTTCTGATTTAGTGTCCATGATACAAATTTACTGCTGGCATGTATGAGTATAGGGGGAAAAAAAAATGCCGCTATTTCTTACATTGCTTACACATGAATAATTGCAATTATCCATAAGCACATAATCTCTTAAGCCTATACTTGATTTTCCACACTTACTGAAATAGACCTTTAAACTTATCTATTCTGGGACTATGCATGGAACTAAAAATGGCTTTTCTGTGTACAAACGGGATACATGACATGCTCAGCAGGGTAAGTTCCACCCCCCTTCACACTAGTAATATCTTTCTTATATCTGTATGGTTGCCTTCATGTAGAAAACATCCAGCTGCTAACACTGCAGCACTTCTAGCTCAGTTTGTGACACTTCTTAAAATACATTCACTTCACTACAGAAGCAGTGAACCTGAGCAACAATAAGGATTGATAAAGAGTCTTTGCTTCTCAGGTGAATTAATATTTTACTTTCTTTGTCCTAAACTACTGCAAATATCATACATCTATAAGCTGATGGAGGTGTACTAGTCACAGTAAGTTCACCTCCCTTGCAGGGGACATTTGAGGGTTTAGCCTGACAGGTTGCTGTGCCAGAGCCTTAAGGCCAAGGATCAGAAATTTTGTAATTTGTTATTATCCAGCTAATCCTGGCATTGTAAGGCAAATATGACCACTTACATTCTCCAATATGTAGGTAAAGCATGCTACATTTTGCAATTGCAATCTTAATTTTGTTGTGCATCATTCACTCATCTTACAGCCCTTCCATCCCTGGTCCCAGACAAGCCTACATCTGTTCAGATCCAAAAGGAAAACAGCTCATACACACACACACACACCTGTCAGGACAGGGAGAAACAGACAAAGGAAAAAGTCAGTGATATGGCTGAACGCTCTTGATCAACTCAGGGTAACCTAGCGGTTTCTAACTAACAGCCAAGAAACAGCTAAATAGCACTGCAGAGCACAATATGTCTGAGTATTTGCCAGCTTGCATTTTCATGTACTACAATGAAGAACAAAAGCAAAAAGTTGTCAAGAAAAATCTTCCCTGGTTACTGAAATATGCTATTTTGCACTTGGACGATCTGTAATCTGATTAATATGCACACTTACATTATAACTAGCTTTAATGAAATGGCCATTTTGTATGAAAGAAAGTCATGAGTTGTTTTGTTTTAAATAGATTTGGGACACATAGGAAAGATAACCTGGAAGACAGCTTGACTAATATCTAAGTAGGAGATACTTCAAGAGTAATATTCTCTTGCAGTTTTCCTGGAATGCTTATTGCTTTGTGGACAGTCATCCTCCAGAGGAAAGAGAGAAGTAACACCTCACAAAATTCCTTTATCACCTTTCTCCAGCAGGTCAGATGGCTGTTCCACCCCCTACATTGCCTAATGCTAACGGCTGCAGCAAGTTTAAGGGTCTCTGATGCAACTCTGCAGCTGCAGTGCTGAACTGATACCCATGGAAGCATTAGCTCAGGAGTAATAGAAAATGATGCTTCAGAAAAAAGCACTGACGAAGTGTATTGGGCACTTGACTGATAAATAAAATAGACAATTCTTGCCCCAAGGACAAGAATGTGAACATGGGAGGAGCAGAAGACAAAGAAAAACAAAGGCTGAAAAAGGAGGAAGGGAAGCCAAGAACATTTATTTGGCTAATTAATTTTCCATAAAGGTTCCAATTTATATGAATATATACATTATGGATTAGTATAGTTATTCCATAGTGTAAGTTATTCCATAGTGTAATTTATGTATGCATTGCTGGTTACCAATCAGTATGTTGTATCTGAGCCTGTTGATTTTCCACTGTCATTTTGTAGCAAGACAAGGTGAAAAGTTAGATAGGCCTATCTGCATGTCTGTAGCAAGGACCCAATATCTTTGCTTTGCAGTTCTGAGTAAGAATCTCACCCACTTACAGGTTTACTTTGGGAAATGATTAGAAGTGAAGGCCAACTTTATTAAGTACAGGGCTCCTGCAGGAATGCGGGCTATCAGCCTAAGTATTGACTTTTTAAGATGGAGGAGGTGGACTGAAGCTGTTGATTAGTCTATGAGAGGAGAGGTACCAGTAACCTCCAAGTGCTTGAGACCTCTCTTCTTCTATTGTCTTCCTCACTTTTAATTATATGGATCAAAAATAGCCATCCAGAGATCTCTTGGTGGTTTGGTTATATCCTCATTATAGAGAAGCATAAGCTTTCCTCGCTGCTTAATATCAAAAAATGCTGAAGAGTCAATAAGTCATTTTAGGCTTATTTGTTATCAGATCTAGTGCCTCAGCCATCTGCCTCAACAACTCCCGAAACTGCTGATAGTTGTCTGGCAGAGACTATAAGACTGCCTCCAGATCCTCAGGAGCTGTGGAAAAAAGTCAGGCTGATACCAGTTTATTCACATATCCTCACTATTTTAATATATCCGTATCTAGCAGCTCAGATTGGCATAAACAGTGGTTATGATTCTAGCTCTGTAGGGGAAGTGGTACAATAAGATAAGAACTCGGTTTTACAGGAGACGAACAATAATAACGCTCATAATGTTCAGCTAACAGACTGACTTGACTTCACATATCCGTCGAATACAACTGTGAGAACAGCCAGGCAGAATTAGAGACACCATACGGGACACAATATCATGGTACAAATCTCTTAGAATGGAAACTTCAGAACAAGTCAAATCTTTTGCAACACTTATTATCTGTCATGTGGGCTCTGTAGGAGAATCCATAGGTTTGCACCAGACTTACCTCACTGCATAAGGCAGGTGTTACATTCCCAGAAGAATGTCCAAGTGAGCAAAAGGCTGAGCAGTGGCAGCCAGTGGGAAACAGCAAGCAGAACCAAGTGTCTAAAATCTTTCTTTTCTCTCAAGACTCAGATTTTTGCATCCATCCTGGAGCTACAGCCCAGAACTTTTCCTGAAGACAGGTATCTGTTGCCTTTCCTTCTGGGTAACACTGACTGCTTTCTTTAAAAGCAAGTTGTGCCTCAGGACACTAATGATACCTGTTTCCCATTGATGTGTGTTCTTTTCATGCTACACCTCTTTACAATAATAGTGCAAGTTTTCTACAAGTTCTACCAGCTAAAAGATAATATAAGCTAAGGCCTGTTCTGACACCTGGTATGGGCTGTATACTTGCAATATGTAACAACTGAGTTGTACCAACCTTTCTCTCACCATGGGCACGTATTTGGATCTCTCCCCTCTCCCCGGATGCTTACTTTGCGAGAAACTCTGCCACTTCTCCAGTTTGACTGAAACTGGACAAAGAGTTTAAATGTTATGGGAGTTGAGGAAGGCAAAGCCTTAGAGCAAAGAGTAACATTGTGACCCCATAAGCATTATATTCTTAGAAAGCCAGGCAAAAAAAAAGATGAGCCAGGCAGTAGTGGCTGCCTTAGTTTTTATTTTACGAAAATCTAGTGGTGAAGGACCCCCCCAGGAAGCAGGAAACAAATACAGTATTGTTCAGCCTGTGTGGTTTCAAATCTGAATCTTTCATGATCCGGGAGATTTCACCTAATTATCAAATTAGCTACTCATGGAGAGAGGCTCTTTTGACCTCTATGCATATGAGTTAGCAATAAAGAAGCTGTAAGACAGACCTTTTGTTAGACGAAGAACTCGTGCCAATGTTATCGAACAGAGACACCCAAAGTTTAGCACCTGAATCCAATTTTAGGCAGCTACCTGAGCAGGCTGATCCTGAGTCCCTACCAGTTCCCAAATGAAGGCTGCAGTGAAACAGAACATCTGTACATGAGGCTAGTTACTTAAATACAGATTTACATGAATACATCTACAGTGCCAAGTTTTAAGTGTTTTGACTTGAACTAACTTCCTAACAGATGGTTATTCAGCATCTATCTTCATTTATTTATGGCTGTTTATGTTTGCACAGAAGTAATAACTGATCTAAAAGCGATACAAGCTTATTCCTTATCTTTTTATTAATTTATATTGGAGTAACAGTTAAAGGAATGATTATACTGTGCAATCTAAAGAAATTACACAAAGATGGTCTCTGTATAATACTCACAAAAAGGCTTTCCAAATATTTAAGAAAAAATGCTGCGACCATAAGGCAAAGTGAACAAACATAAATTAGATGTTAGCTTCATCTGTAACATTGTAAGCTTAAGCAATATATCAACCAAAAAAAGGCAAAAAAAATCCTCAAAAAACTCTGAAAAAATGAGGAGAAAATAAAGTGAAATAAATAAGAGAAAATACATAAGTATATATATCAGAAGCTTCAGAAAATGGAATTCAACAAAATTCATGCGAAATTTCTCAATAACATAAATCCCATGCCACATAAAATGCAGTTCTTGGTGTCATGAGTAGATGTGTGTCTGATTCAGGAAACCATCATGTAAGTGTATATGTGATTACAAAACGAGGACTAAAGCATGTTTATTTATAACAAAACCTTTCCTAACTAAAGAAGCAAGCAACCAAGGCAAGCATGTAGAAAGTATTAAGAAATGAACAGCTCGATACTGCTATATTCATACCTCTCCATGTAAATCAATGAGTTTCAGAAGCACAAATGAGCAAATTAGCTTCTGTCTGCTCACCACACTGATCAATTAGCTTATTTTCAATATGAAAAGTACTAACTACATTGTTATCTCACAGTTTTTTTTCACAGTACCAAAACTTCAAGAAAATCACAGCCATCCATTACCCCTCCAACTGGAAAAGGCACGCATGACTATCAGATTTTGGTAATAAATATCATGAGAAAGAAAACTTCTCAGCTTTGAAGTTGTAGTTATTGATATGTAAGTTGTAATATTGAAGGAAAACAAAGTTTGCTGTGTTCATTTCCTTACATTACTGCAACATGCATGTTTAATGCATGGCTTTCACTACAACCACCTGAAGAAGACTCAGAAGATCATTACAGTTGCCACCATTTAGTATACACCTGTACGTGCACTGAAACACCACTGCATTTGTACTGAGAAATCAGACCTGGAAGGAAAGACAAGCAAATTTTCCCACTGAATGATAAAGATTGTTTATTTCTGTAAGCCAAATAAATTTTTCAGGAAACATTAACTCAAAAAATGATTGATGTAGAACAATTTTCATCGCATCAGCTGCAGAAATCCACTGGGGAAAACAGAAAGAAGAAACCCTTAGGCCACATTTTGTATGACCTAATTCTTTCAAGGGTATGTTTCTGCAAATTTTTAGGAAGTGACAATGCAAATGAACTACAGTTCCCACTGTGATATTTTCATGGAATCTCTGCATGACCTCCAAACAACATACTTTGCACCAGGACTACAGTACATAGTTGTGTTGTATAGTTTAATTACTTTGGGATGTAAGTGAGCAGAAAAACAATGATCACACACCCAGCAGAAGAAATGGCTATGCTTCTACAAATTTCTGGTTTTCTAGTATTGAGATTCTCAATTTCCAGTCTATATACTGCTGCCAGTTAATGATTAGTCTACTACTATTCTGATGAAATCGCATTCCAGTCAAGGAAAATGAAGTAAAAAGACGAGGAAAAACAAAAGAAACTAAAATTGTTGAAGTCTAATTAGAGCAGCAGGGACAGTGCTGGACTCAGCTGTGATGAGGTCATCTTTCTATTAAATTCAATACACTGAATTCACTAAGAGCAAGATCAAATTCTATGATTTGATTTTCATGGGTGAAATGTTAATAGGAACATGGATTAGCTTGTTCCTCACATTGTGAAATTGTTTCTATATTAATGTAAAGCAAAATATAAACATTCTTCTCTCTGAGAGCATTTCTAAGATCTGCCCATTTACTTTCAGTAGGATTAGTATATACTTTATTTTGAGGGAAACCACATTCCTTTAACAAAGAAAAATATTCATTCTTTTGACTTCAGCATCATCAGCATTTCATTCTAATGGCTTCCAATGTCAGACAACCATTTCTTCCTCATAAGGTTTTAAATCATGCTGGCTCGTTTCTAAATGAGTACTTGCCGTCCAAATGAATGTGCAACTTAAGTTTTTCATTTAACAACTGAAGAGCACATTTTAGCTATAGTTGATAAAAACATGATAATTAAAAATTAATGCTTTAAGAATGTCACGGGATTTTATCTCAAATAACAATAACTGTGCATATCCCAATATTAAATTCTATATTTCTCCCATAGAACATTTATGTGTCATTATATTTCACTCCTCTGACTACCACTGCCCCTCCCCCAGAATAAAATTATTAATGGGCATTCACAACCATAAAAATATAATGCAGAGAAATATTATGTATGAAGCTTTTCATCCCCCCACCTACAATTATTTAATACAGAAAGATCAAAATATATATAATTTAGATAAGGCAGAAGAGCATTTTAAATGAAAAAGGTCAGATGCACATAATACACGTTTTTCACTTTAAATTGTACACAAAGTTTATTTGCAGACCTTTGAAGTGGATGGAAACCTTGAGTGTTATTCAGCTGGAACTTTAAGTATTTCATATATAATGCATATGTTCCCTTAAATAGTTTAAATTGACTACTACAAACAAATAGTGGGATGTTGTATGCACATCTCAAATGTTCCATGAAACAAATTAAAAATGTAATCTGGACATCAATTCTTTAGTGCCTCATAGTGATTATTCAACAGTAGGAACATTGATAAAATTTTGTATTTGATTTTCTAAGAAAACCATAATCCCCTATTCCTTCATTAGTGCATGAATACAAGGAAATATCTAAGGAATACATATACTGTCTATATAATTTTTTTCCTTTTAATTGTGCTGTGTTGAAGATTTCCTCAAAAATTATTTTGATAAACATCCTTAGTATAAACCTCTATACTCAGGAATATTTTCACTGAGGAAAAACTGTTAGAGTCCATAATCTCCACTATCAATAATTCCATCATGCCATTTCTTAATCTCTAATGTGTGTAACGTTCTCAGTTTTCACCTTTCCCAGTGTCTCACAGAAATCAACTCTTAGGATAGAGCAGTTGTGCAAATTCAGATTTCATCAAGACAGAAAATGGTGTAAGTGAGAAGAGAATATTCTGTTAAATTTTGCTAAAGCTATAATTTTCCAACCAATAACTGAGAAATTCTCATGCTAACCAGACCGTCAAAGCAATCCATTTGGATTATTTGGCACTGTAGAATGACTGAATAGTTTAAAATATTGAAAAAGGCCTTTTTCCACCTGAGTGACTGCAAAGCTGTATCCTAGCCTTCTGTATAATGATTAGGCGTTTGCTCATTGAAAACCACTGGAATGAATTACTGAAATTCATATTACTTTGATATAAGTACAACAAACTTCGATTATTGGTATCCTTTAAAATTGCCAGGCCAAAAACGTGGTCTCCATCCTAAATGTCAAAGTCCTTTAAGAAATGTTTTTCCTACATACTTCAGAGTATTTTTCTCCGTGAGGAGACTGTCATCCTCAGTTGCTCTCTTTTGCATTAATCATGATCTATCAATCTGAAAAACAAAGCTCATGGGAGCAGAATATAGGCTAATTCAATAAACAGAACAAAAGATTTCAGATTCCCTGTCAGAGGATATTAGATTGACCACAGCTCTCTGAGCTTTCAGAACAAAGCTGAAAATTCACTTCAAATTAGCATCCTCATAGTCACTATACAAAGCAGCTATGAAGAGGAAAATAGGACATAGATCAGGGTGGAAAAGGTGAGGTTAAGTGTAAATTAGATTGCTGAGCTATTGTGATTCTAATTAGCTTTTGGAAAATACTCAAATCCTATAGTAGGTAACACTAAAATACCTTAGTTATATGAGAAGGTGAGAAATACTTTACCCTGCAAAAGTATTTAATGCTGGGAAATGTTTTAACAGAGAACAAGTAAGATTTTTTTTTTTAATTCACATTTAAATAATCACATTAAATAATAAATGTTTTGTGGCTGTTATCGTAACCACAATTGATCGCTTAGCTGCAATGTTTTCTAAAAACGAAAATGGTTTAAAAGTTAAGAAAATGTGCTATTTAAAATGCATGTGTATAGTACCTTGTATTTGTAATAAGATATGGGTCATAACTGTATAATTGACTGACATTCAATTAAAAAGCTTGAAATTAAGTAAAGATGGCTGTGTATTGAACTGTTGCATTTTAGTGCACTTTGCTGGCAGAGCAACAGATCACTCTTGTACTGTATCATCAAGGATGTAGAACTGTAAGTTGAAGAGCAGAGTCTGTAATCAACATGCTTATCTGTCCTTCAGAGCTGTTATCTTGGGCAATGCACATTTTGTTTCTATCTTTTGAACTAAGCAGAACATTAGAAAATATTAGAACAAAATTAGAAATAAAAAGATATTATATATATTTTTCAGACAGTTAACTTAACAACTAGCATAATATTACTTCTTTGGAGTGATAAGCATTTATATGAGCTGAATATCTGGCCAATTCTATTTCTGTTAATTACAAAAGAGGAAGAGTTTTTTTCCAAATATTAATTTATTAATTTCTGAAATAACAACAACAACAAAAAAACATGTTGCCATCTCAAAAGCAACTAGCAAAGCACACTTGGAACATTTGGATCCCTAAAGAATAATTTATGAAGTGGCATTAGAAGTCCAATAAAGGTTTATTGACCTAGAAGGAAATATTTGTTATTTGAATCTTAAAATTGCTCGCACATAGTGTGCAGTTTGGTTTCAGGAAGGAGAATAACAGGAATAGACTGAGAGGGGAAAACAAAACAAAACAAAAAAAAAACCCAACTTTTTAAACCTCTAGATCTTGACCTGAACTAGTGTTGTGGGACAGAACCCACCCTTTGATATCATGAGCCTTCAGTGCTGGAGATCATTCCCTGGAGCTGTTTCATTAGACCTGATTCACCACAGCCCATGTGAACAAGGAAATGGAGATACTATGGTCTTTTGGGATGTCTATAAATAATAAAAAGATGAATCCGCTTTTGTTCAGGAAGCTGAAGTAAATGACTAAGGAAGAGATGTTTCCTAGTCCTGTATCTGAGGTCAAATTCACTTCATGAATATATGCATGTCTCCTATTGTAATTAATGGAGGTGCAAATAGGTCTGCAGACAGTATCTAAGATAAGACAGCTACTATTCTGAACAACAATAACAAGAGCATAATGTAATGCTAAATATCTAGTAAATTGACCTCAGTGGCATTTACAAATTTGGATCTAAATACAAAATGCAGCTTTTTGAATGTTAAATCACAATTAGTGCTCCAGCTATACATTGTCATCATCCTTTTGCATAATTTTAACAGCATTTACTAGTTATAGTACATCTTATTGATTAAAATACACCAATAATCTTTGTTTTATTTTTCAGAGAAATAAGTATTTTCTGAGCAAACAAGAAATTAGCATTCTCAATTATTCTACTATACAGAAAATGTTATCAACTATGGCATGTATTTTAAATGTTCCTGAAGAATTGGATGAATTTTTTTTAGTATGGCTCCCATCGTTGCTTTATATTGAACAATTAAACTGGTTAAATACTTTTTCTCTCTGTGAATGAGGAAATGAAAAGCACACTGTCAGCATGCTTGTTAAAAGTAATTGAATTTAGCATGTATGCTAGAAATGAAATCTTATTTCTTTTTCTAAATTTGTAGATCATAAGTTACATTAACTAGAGCCTAACTGTCACACAATGTTTGGATTTGGTATCATTACATCCTAATATATTCTACTTCTGATTTCATAATTATAGCACATCCTCCAACATATTAAATATATTTTTCTAATTAATGCTGTCTTTTAAACATATTCTTTCATAACTTCCATATTTCTGAATCCCAAGATTGATTAGAACAGCTATTTGAACAAATGGAATATACATCTTTTGTTGGCACCAACCAACCAGCCAAATAAAAACATAGAAAAGACGAAAGCCAAAACATAAACCCAGGTATAAGACACTGTGAGCATCAGTGAACATTGGTTGCCTACCTCACTTCTAAAATGGGCTCCAGTAAAGTCCTGAATCCATCTGTGACTCTTCTGATAAATACATTGACTAGCATTCAAGTGCTTCACTTACAAATATGACAATATTTGTAACATAATGATCTTTTTTTTCCTCCTCTCTTCTAGATGTGTAGTTGACAGTTAGTATAATCTGATACTTATGTCAATGTTTTTTACTTTATGGCTTGCTAGTTATAGCAACGTTTGAAATTTTTTCCATTTATGTGGCTACTAGCATGTACATAGGCTGTTCACTGAGCTACATGACATTGGAAATATAATTCATAATATGTTTTCAAATCTCAAACTGGTAATCAACATTTAATATAAGAAAAATGGCCATGGCTACAGGACATGGTGACAGTCATTTAGAATTTTTTTTTTGCTTTACTACAGCTGGGCTGTAAATCTTGATCATTACACATATTAACTCTTACAGTCCATAGTAATATTAATACCAGGATTCTTCCATATATATATATGTGATGCTTCTATGATTGTTGGCAATTGCATGAAAATAAACAAGGTGCATGGAAAAACAAAAACAAAACAAAAAAAACTTCAAACAAGAAGCCAGATAAGGCACAAGATCTTCTCTAAAATCAGTCATCCCAAGAAAAGAATAATCTTTAAGCATTTTTCTCCTTCCACACAAGCTCTGGAGGTTAATAAAGCACAAAAAATTGAGTCAGTAGCAAGATTGCTCAACTAACCCTGAAGTTTTCTAAAAGACACAAGATAAAGATCATCTAAGCTTATTCTGCAACCACAGTCACCAACATGATGAAATCAGTGGCCTGTACGAAAAGTTAAATCAGTTTCTGGATGAAGGAAGAGCGTGTTTCAACAATATTATCAGGTAACATTTAGACCTAAATTGGTACGAAGACAAAGAGAAAAGAAGAAATATGGGGACCATGGCAAGCTGACACACTAACTAGCTTTTCACCTTGCAACAGATGAGAGTTGGAAGTTGAAGTCAAAGTATAAATGAAATATATTTTTCTGGTGTCATTCTTGTCCATTTGTTCACTACACAAAATCACCATTTAAATTTCCTTGATTAATTGTGATTGGCAGCTGTATTCAAATACTCTGGAACTAGAAGTGTGTAAGGTGAAAAAGCTGCGAAGTCCTTTTAGAAAGGTAAGGTTTCACGATTCTTTTACATTTATCTTTTTTCCATGGTAAATGGTTTTATTTTTCCAAGAACTGAAATCACACACAAAACAAGAAATGTAAATAATGAGGACAAACAAACAGTTCCTCCTTCCCCTCAATGAAATGAAAGAGTAGAAAGATGACCGGAAGGAAATGCTGTTGTGAGAGGTCTACAAGTTTTCAGAGAGAAAAGATTATATACATTTAAGAGAAAAAACACACAAACAAACAGATTTCATCTAAACAGAACTGATTTAAATTTCAGCTAATTGAGATGATTATTATGATGACATCTCTTGAAATCTCTTCTTTTTGCTGCTTGCAGTGCCCTTCTGTCACTACTAACTTCACTCCCACTTTATTTCTTGCAGGAAACAAGTAAGCCCAGGTTTATGCATATAGACTTAAGGATGTGGGCAGATAGGAACTACCTTTTTGACTGCTGATACTGCATATTGCAAATGCATTAGTTTCTGACAACGATTCAGTTTCCAGAATTAATCTTGTCCATAGGAAGAACCTGCATAAGGCATGTATTTGTAGTCTAGGAATAAAAAGAAAATCACTGCCTGAGGCTTCTTCCCACAAAAAGGCAAAACAAATGTAAAACGGGGTAGGTAAGACAAGCCATTAATTTCTGTGGCAGCATAAATTCTGTGTTTTCCCAGTGGGGTACACTTGCAGGTAGTTTATCATTCAATTCCTGGTGCCTTTCTGTTTAGGACAGATATAATGGAGAAAACTGCAAAGACTTTAGTCAGTCCAGACCTATCAGCATGGCATAAGAAAGGCTCCTGTGTTGACTTGTCTAATCCATTCTCAATCTGCTAATCTATCTAAAACTTTATTTGAATTCCTTCCTACTTTGCAAAATTTAGGTCCATTTCTCATTCTACAAAGACTCACTTTCAGTATTTGGTAAATATCAAAGAAAACTAGTGTCTTGAACTTCACTTAAAGTTCACAGGCTACCAGTGGTCATCCCTGTCCACAAACTTGTGCAGTCTTTAATCTACTCAAGCTAAGCAGTAAATTTGATAGGGAATATTTTCATCAGACAATAGTTAAATCAATTAAATCTGAAACAATTTTAATAAGATGCATCATTTTGATTTTCCCATTTGAAGACAATTAGAATGATAAGAGAGTAACCCGTAATGCTAAATATGGGATAACATAGCCATGCCCACTTAAATCCTTGAATTAAGCTCCAGGAGCTGAAACAGAATGCAAGCAAAATACTTTTTTTTAAGACTATAGGCTCCTACTTCAAGAAATCAGTTAACATGTTTAAATTCATCCCAATTTTGGAAATACACTTGGCTATGTACTTAACCATAAGACAATGCTTATATTCTGTTTACCTCAAATGATTATAAGCATGTGGCTACATTCATTACTAGGAGAAATACTTTCCCAAGTCACTGCTGGAAAATCTGCTATCAAAACCTCAATAATATGTTGCCAGATTGAAAATAAAATGTACATGGTTTTAATACTCCTCTTCAATTAGGATCATAAGTGGTAGTTTTGTACACTTATTTTCTGTCATATACAAATAAATACGTCTACTCATAGCGGGGTCTGAAATGGTGAATGGCATGAAATGGAATGAAATGGTATGAATAAGATGCTGTACTTTATTTAGGCTCATTCTGTGTACAGACTGGCCATTTCTTCCACAGGCAGCAACACCGGCCTCAGCTATCACATATGGGTAATGTGACACGTTCTTCTCATGCCGCAGTGTTGCATTCCTTACTGCTCTGGATTGTAATCTGATTTGCAATCTGACTAGGTCACAGCAAACATGACTTGAAGGATAATTCAGCAGTAAAGTTACATGATCCTTGTTGAGGAATATAACTTCTGGGAGATATTTGGTTAGGATAATTAATTATTCAAGAATCTTTTGAATCAACTAAGTCACTGGCCTCCACAAAAACAGGAACATAAACATAAACATACTTAGCCTCTTATTTTCCATTTTTCCTGTGAGGTGTCCGAAAAATTTGTATATTACCTGGAAGATCCACATTAACATAATAAAAAATTTGGAAACTATTGTAGCCCCAAATCTTGGATTCATCCCTAATTTAAATGAGGAAAATGCAAATCTAAGCAGTCCTTCCCATTCTTGGAAGAAATTCAAACTCACATTCTGCCTATTGCTCATGCTTGGAGATACACAGGGAAATTAGAAAGAGATTTTTGCATTAGCAGAGTTTCACTTAAAATTGTTTCTTGAATTGAAAAGGAATATTAAAGATGATCATAAAGCCAACAGTAAATTAGAAAACAGACACCTTGGTACTTCTGTCTGGCACTATAAAGTGTTTTGTTTCATGGAAGATATTCTTTTAAACAGATTTATATTTTTACTAGTAAGGAGAGACCCAAGTCTGACTTCACAATACTTAAGAAACTAAGTGATTCTACTGAGTTAGATGTAACATAATCTATGAATAATTATTTAGGTAATTATATATGTTAATTTTGTACAAGTCAATGCTCTAACCTAAGGCACAGAAGATGAAATCACAGAATTTCATTTAAACAAAAGGAACATAAAGTTGAAAAGTAGCAATTTTTTAATAATGAAGTTTACACAGTGATGTGTGAATCAATTTTCATAGACATTGATACTTCGACGTTCTTCTGACAAGTGAAAATATGATTTAAATTTTGCAACAAATTCTGTTCACACAAAAAGGAATAGTGTACAGGAATGGGAAAGAAGAATTTGTCTTGCAGTCCTTTCAAGTCTGAGTTCACAACTTAGATATTTTCATATAGACTTCTGTAAAAGTTCAAAAATCTCTAGGTGATTTTGGAATCCCAGGCATAGATATTCTATTTAGAGTTAGGTTCTGTCTACATTTTAAATACTCATAGCATCTTCAGCACATTACTCTATGAAATGATTTGTTACTTCGCTGATACTGAGTCAAGCAAACAGGTTGTTTCATATTTATAGAATACATTCTGTAAAGAAAGAAAATGTAAGGAAAGCTGAATATACTAAATAAACATAGTACTTAAAATTCTGGTGTAAAAGTTACAGTTTGAAGTCCTCTATAAGAATTATTGCTGGGGGATACTTGATTTGTAACTAAAGTTCAGAAAGTCTCTACTATCACATTATCTTCCTATTTTATGACTTCTTTAAAAATCTTAGACTTCTAAAAAGTTAAAAAGCTCCTGATTTTTTTTTTTTTTTAATTTCATCCCA
>VXAA01005065.1:2485871-2564310 GCA_013399115.1 Anseranas semipalmata | reverse complement strand
AAAACTGCTGCTTTTTTTTTTTTTTTTTTTAATTTCATTCCATACGGGGTATGAAAACGACATTTTTGCTAGGAATATATAGCATTTTTGGATCTTTACCTGATACAGAGGAATGATGTAAATTCAGCACCAATGGAAACATGTCAGTTGACATAAGTAGAAGATTTGGTCCTCATTAAGAAAGAACCAATTGTTCAGTAGTTATAAAAAAATGCTTTGACAAAAATGCTACTTATGGCTGAACAATATTGTGGTGAAACAAGTAGAGGGATTTTTTTAAATAAATGATACCTTTTCTGGAGGCTTTTTTATATATTAAATAAATAACAAATGAAAATTAAAAAAATATTGATTGTTCAGAAAAAAATTAGTGTAAACAAACTTGGAAGTTTTCTGTGACTGAATCTTAATTATTTATTTCAATCAAAAATTGAAAACTAGAAAAAGTTAGAAAAGTTTCAGTGACTATGAAATAGCTTCCCTCAGAAGATTTTCTTAAGGCAGAAAAATCATGGGTTTTGTGTGTCTGTGTTTAAGTTTAATGCTGAGTGCATTTCTAAGCTCTGATTTTCAAACATTTGTATATATATAAAACTTTATACAATGAGTCCAGCTGAAAGGCAGCGAACTATTCACAGGGGTAAACTTATGTATATATGTGTTTGCAGACTCAATGACTTACTTTAGAGCATGTTCATACAGTGATTATAAAGGAATGCAGATATTAAAAGATCATTATTAATTTTTAATACAGTGCATGGCATGAACTAGAATAGATGTGCTATAAATGATGCAAAGCAGATAAATCCCACCTGAATGAAAGTTTTCCTTCTTTTGAAAGAGCAAGGTGACATACTATAAGCTACAAATTCCTGAACCATGGAAGAACATATTACTGCCATTCTTTTTCTTTAGAAATCATAATGGAAGAGGAAAAAGACTTTAGCCTTACCTTCAAAGATACTTTTAACATTTTGCTTTCTGTTTTGACATATTCTCATTTCTGTATTGTCAGAAATGCCAGTGGATTTCCTTTTCCTGTCTGTTAAACTCCCTTAAAAATATCTCTTTGTAAAATACTAGCATATAAGCTCTCCCTGCAACATTCACAAAAAAAATTATTTTATGTAAATTTTATTCTAGAGTTCCAGATTTAGAATTAAGTGTTAATTTACTTAATTTTAAGCATGTGTTGAAGTTTTTTGTTCCACCATAGTTAGTTAAACATTACATTTGCAGGGTAGAGATTTCTAAATAAATACAAAGAAAAAAAAAAAAAACAGACGCAGTAAGCTAGTAGGCACTGATGTTAGGAACTCTGAGTCTGAGATGTTTACAGGTAACAGATAATACAGCATGATATTTGTTTTGAGCTGGAGGGTTTTCAAAATGTGCAGAGAGAGATTAAGTGTGAATTCTGAATTTCTTTTTGACTTTGGATAACAGTTTGTACATTTGCTACTTAATTTCTGACCAAGTTGTATCATGCTGAATTGTTATACAATAATCACAGGATTATCAGGAGACATACCATAGCACAGAAACCTACTATATAGTAATGTAAGCAAAGCCATTGTAAGTAAATACTATTTCAGTAAAGCAAAAAAAAGACACGAGTTATATTAGTGATCCACATACCCTCATGTGAGAAGAATACATTTTAGGTAATTAGAATATAAAATGTTAAAAAAGAATGGAGATTTCAGGTCAAATCCAGCTCTAGAATAGCATATGTAATTTCAAACATTTCATCATCTACTGCCTGAAATTGCCTCTTCTGTCTTCCACTAGCTGATAACTTTTTGCCTCATTAAAAACATTCCCAGATTGTCCTCTGGAGAGGGAGAGAGAGAGAGAGTTGGGGGTGGGGGGTAATCGGTGCCAATGCATTCAATTTTCTTCTACCACATAGTTTTCTTTCCACAGTTTTCTCAGGTTTCTGAATCATTTTCTGAAATCTAGAATCTCTTCTTGAAGCCACCAAAGCTAAGTTTTGCACTGAATTATATTAATTTGTAGCATTTTCACTCATCGGAATTTGAGTTGTGCGTTGCTGAAGCCAGTGGTAGGCTACCACAAAGACTAACATTAGGCTAAGGTTAGTCCCTCAGTCTCCTCAACCTGCTTTAGAGCACACAGAGAGATTACCTTCCTCCTGAGGTGAAGCAAACTACCTAAAACTAGGTTTTTGTTTGGGATGGATTTCTAGAGAAGCTTTTTTCTCACAGATAGTAGAGATAAATTCTATAGAAATGACCCTCCTTAGCCTAATTGCTAACATTTTGACACTCTTTGGTTCCTCTTCCTCCTCCTTTCCCTGTTAAAATCATCTCCTATTCTGGCTGCATTTTAATTTCACGTTAGGCAAAATTTTTGTTCTTCTGTATATGCACAATGCTAAAAAAAAATAAGATTTTCTCGTACTTAAATGTTCTATATTTTGAGGCCCTAGATTTGGCTGAACATGTGCTGTTTTACTTCCACAGGTCCCAGACACATTTCCTCCTGCCACCTCTCTACTCATCTCAGATGTCTGTAGGCTGACTCAGCTCACAAACCTAGCAGAAATACTAACCATTTTTTTTATTGCTAGATTCATTTTCTGCCAAAATGCTAAGTTGAATCAGCTCTCCTAGGGACAAGCTGAACGAAGTAGCAGGGCCCCATGGCCAGGAGGGAAGAGGAGATAGTGACTGCCTTTTTCACTGGTGGCAAAATACTACAGTTGCTGTGTGTCTACGGTCAGAAGACCTACAGTCAGATGATCTATTCCAGTTGCTGGAATAGACCCTCTGACTTTGGTTAAACAGTTACCACGTGAAATGCCCAACCTTGAAGACTCATCATTGCTTCATCTATTCTCTCAGATTGTCCAGATTTCCTTTCATCACTCCATGTATAAGTCTGGTAAGATAAGCAAAAAACTTTCTGGGAGAAGCTATTCATCTGAAATATTTTTATTTTAATAGTTAGGCAAATAACATTTATGTGCTGAAAGGCAGTAATGATTCAGCTAGAACATCACAAATTCTGTGACGGATAGCACCTACAGTCACCAACATAATGAGTGTTTTTTAAAAGCAAAATACTGTTTTACAGCATGTACTGAATCACTGGTAGCCCCAGCTTCAACCTGTTCTTTCTCTCCCTCCCTCCCAATCATCTAGGCACCAAGGTTGACTTCAGCCTATGAGAATTAACAAGTATAGTTCCTGATGCAGGACAATACTCCTTCCGTTCATACCAAAAGCTAGCTATTACCATACTATCACTGGATCTTTAAAAATCTATTAGTACAAAAAATAAGTGTATCTGCAGTGTGGATAAAACAATCATAGTTGCTGCTGTGTCACTTTGCCCTGAGGGCATTTATTGGCTCATATGTATAGGAGTGGTATAGTCTCTCTTGTACCTCCCCAGAAATCTGCCTTAATAAAAATAAATGGGTGTTCTGGTAATGAAATTAATGCAAGTGAGCAATGCATGATATTCCTGAATGCATATGCTTTACAGCCTTCCTAGTTTCAAGACACTATAACAGCAATAGTCTGTTGCCTGTGAATTGGAAGAATGGGGTATACAACAGCAGCAAAGAATATATACATTTAATTGCTGTGGGTAAAAATTACAGTAAAACCAGAATTTATGGAAGAATAAACAGGTTTGCCTCTTAATCATTCTTGTCAAACACATTCTATTCTGGGTACTTTCGTCACAGCCTCTTGTTTTCCTTGAGTTCCCCCCACCCCCGAGTTTCTATTCAGGAAACCTGCAGTGTGCTTAAGACAGGATTAACACATAAATTTCATCTATAGTCAAAGAACAGACGTGTATTGTACTCTAATGTACAACTGCATTCAAAAAAATTCCTTTATGAATTCTAAGCCCAATTGATTCTCTATTGGAAGTATCTTAATACAAATTACTAAAACAAGAACATTTCTTTTCTCCCTCAAATGTGTGGACGGAAGAAATAAAATGTCATATTTTACATGTTGTTCACAAATAAATGGATAGAAGTAAGTCACAGAGTACAGAAGTATTTATTAAATGTAAAGACATTAAGCAATGAGACTATCATTTAATTAATAACTAACGAACTATTATAATCTTCTTCCTTACGAAGTCAACAGTATGTTCCCCAGCCCTTTTTTAATAATTGAATACGGGCTGGTTTAAAAGTCAATGCATTTAAGATATGTTGGGTAATGTCAATAAGCGGGTATTCTCCTGCCTTGTTCTACTGCTGTCTAATTCACCACAATTGTGCTTTGTTTCATTAGCTTCCATTTTATTATATAAGAAGGTGAAATTTATCATGAGCATACATTAAATGGCGTGACTTCAGCTTCCTGCAATGGGCAAAGTAATGATTAAAAAAACTTGTCTGCAACCTTATGGCCAGTTGGAAGGGTGCCATTAATGTTTCAAAAATAATGGTCTTAGGCAATGCATTATTGTGATGGGGGTGGGGTCAGTCATTTATTCCCTTTGGTAGAAATTATATATGGGGAAGGAAAGAAAGCATCATATGATTGGCATTTGTAAGTCTAACTTGTCACATATTAACCAACTGATTTTACTTCTCTTTCAAGAGAATAAAATAAAAATAATAATAAATAAAAGAACAGTAGGGTTTTTTTTTGGCCAAAGTTAATCTTATTACTCTAAGCAAGAAGAACCCTGGACTCTGAGTCCTTTATGTAAATTCAAAAGGACTGAATTTGCCATAAAAAAGAGTGTGGATATAAGACCAAAAAGAAGTTATTCTAACAGTACTTCACTTTCCATTTTAATCTGCGTTTGACAAAGTAAATAAATAAATAAATAAATCTAAGAAAGTAATGAATAAAAAACTGTGCTTGGAGTTTATTAATATGTGTAACTTTACACCCAATCTTTGATGCTGACCACTCAAAATTATATCATATTTCCAAGACAGCAAAGGAAAGTTATTAATAAAAATTGTAAGTTGCATTGTCACACAGATAATGATAACAAAAGTATTACTGTAGAAGTTCGTATTTGAGATTTCCACATGAGAACTCTACATCAGGGTCCCTCTACACAGTCTCTTATGAACTTCACATTGGAATTCCACACATGAAAGAACAGAAAATTGTCTGAGCCACCAGTGACTCAAAACATCTGAAAGAATAAGTCTGTACAGTATCTTCACTGAATAAATAGCAATTTCAGCACACAAGTTAGTATTAGCTTTGAAGTTCATTTTTCTCTGCAGTATAGTCAAGAGGAGAATATAGCTCAGGGTTCACCTTCGTAAGTTAAATGTGTGAACGATGAACCAAAATAATAAAAACAAACAGCTTTTGACAGAAGAATAGAATGATATAATACATAAATGGTTTGAGCTGTAAAAGATAAAACAGGCATATTATTTTATGAAAGTACATGTTTACCTCTAGATGAAAATGAATTGAGCTGATTAGGGATGCTTAATCAAAACAACAAACAAACAACACCCCTCCACACCACCTCCACAGTTAATTTCCTATAATCATTTTACAGTCTTCTTCCATAGAAATCATGCATATACTTAACAAGAGATCACTTACCATATCTTATTTAAGAGCGTTACAAAAACTAATTAATACTAGCAATTACATTGGTTTTGGAATGGATTTAGATTTCATTAGAAATTGGGCTTTTCACAGGTTAACGGAGCAAGGAAAGCAGCAATCACAGTAGTAGGTCCCCATTCTCATAAATTATTTCTAAAAAATGTGCATCGTTTCTAAACACTAAAGAAAATACATTTACTACATTGTACTTCTACTATATATTAAAAACAACCACAAGAAAGAAAATAGAGTGAAAAACCTGTGGAAGAGACACATAGGCAGTAAAAGTGAGAGTGGATACATTGTATAAAATAACATTTATAAAGGGAGGAAGCAAAACCAGCAAAACCAATCTCACTGTTCTAAAACTTATTAACATAGCATGGCTTTCTTCTTACTGACTAACAGAATTGCAACGTACCAACCCCATTATAATCTTCCATCTTTAGAACAATCCTTTCAGTTCTGGTCTCCTTGACAGAAATTGTCCCTTCTTGAACCCAACTCAAAACACAGCTGTTATCGTCTTCCTGGCCTGGGGCCCTGATGTAAACGATCAAAACCTCTGAACACTTTTCTGGCTTAACGTTTTCCATTGTATCAGAGTTCTGGTTCCATGCCTAATACTCCCTCTTCTTCTCACCCCCTCACCATTTATCAACCTACTCTAATTTCCATACTATTCCCTCTATCAGCCTTGAACACATTTTATCTAGTGTTCCCTACAACCACCTTTGTATCCAATTGAGCATACCATCAAAGTTCTTTCACAGAAGTAGCAAACCAAGAGGTGACAGAGAAGGAGAACTCAAATCCTCTGTAGTATGAACTGGAGAAAGTGTCTTCTCAACACCTGTATGAGTTCTGGCTGCTCAGCTTCACTAATAGCAGCCGTTAAACTAACTGTAGATAGTACTGATGTGTGTCAGCTGTCTTTAAATACCTGTAAAAATCTGGGCCAAAGAATTTTTGGCTAAAAGATAATTCATTCTGAGTGCAGTAAGGTGTTCTTGCAAGGAGCAGCAGCTAAAAATTTTCAAGATGACCTAGTGGGAGATATGCATGCAAAGCCATCTTCAGCCCTCCCAGTTTTGCTTCATATGAGATGACTTTGTTTCCATCTGAGAGACAGAAATGGGATTTTCTCACTTCCATTAAACCTGGAAGGGGGAGAGCTCAAGCGAACCTAGAGCTGCAGTCACAGAGGAGATCGCCAGTTTCTTCAGAAGGCTCTGTGATCACTGGAAACTAAATTGCTGTAATTTATATTGTTCCCTTGTCCATCTGTAGCCATATCTACCCCACTCCATTAATGAATATACTGTAGGAATGCTGAAGGAAATGCATAGGGAGCAGCACTGTAGATCTCAAACCACAGAGAACTGAACACTACCTTTTCTGTAAAAGAAGGGTGCTCCCCATATTCAGTCACTGCTCAAAAAGCTCTGTGAATGGTTCTATAATTGCATACAAGTTCAGGGAGAGTTTTGCAATGCACCAAAAAATTGCTCAAATACGTAACAGTCATGGGTTTGAACACAAAAAGTCCTACAGATTAACACTTCCTTTGGGACACAGGGAAAAACTATGGAGAGGAATGTAGAACTGATGGGAAAGCAATTTCTTTCCTAATATAAGTAAACGTTAACCTCCTTAGTAAACAGAGGCTAACAAAAATGTCAAATGGAGAAGTTTGTTTTATTGTTTCTTAAATTCAGCAGTTCTTCACAGTTTTGAGAAGCAGTCTAACGAAAATACCTTAAAATAGTTAACCAAAGCTCAAATGCTGATTTCTCACACAGCTATACTGTGTTCTTTTGGAAAATGACTTTCATTTTAGCTGCTCATTTTTTGATCAAATGATTGCATTGAAAAAAGGGGATTAGCTTGGGGTCAGCTGGTGAGTAGGGCAGAAGAAATTCTGCATATGCTAGTTACATAGCTACCAGGAGGCACAGGAGGCTATTTTAAGCTCTTTAACTATCAACCAATTCTACTTACTCAGCTTTAAATCTTAGTACTTATGGTTTAGTTTATGCTGATGATGACCTTTAGAGTCAAAGAAATCAGATGACAATGGTTGTTAAATATGCAAGCATTTACACAATATCTGAATCAGTGAAAATATTTATATTAAAACAACAGCAGAAAGACAGCAAATAAGACCTATTAATCATAGTGCTTTCATCCTAGACTCTCAAAACACTTAAAGAGTAGTTATTATAAATGCTAACATATATCACAGATAAACAGAAGATTTACCCAGGTAATGCAAAAATTTATTTCTTTTGAATACTCATACAGTTTACATTTGCTTATTTTCAGAACTGCCCTAATAGAAAATAATGTGTCACCAGTTTCATTTTATGGACAAGAAACCAGAGCACAGGAAGCTTAGTAGAGCAAAGTTAAATACTCTTCAGGATCCTGAACTGACCCTAACTACACATATCAAAATCTCTTATATTAATACTGACAGACATTTGAGGAGGAAATAGAATTTACATCAAGACAATTGTCGGGCCAGTTGTGAGAGGCAGTTTATCATGTTTAGAAAGGGAACACAGAGATGTTCAACAGTGTACAACAAGGAAATTGGATGCTGACACAACAGAACTTTAAAAATAAAGTAACATTTCCTCAGCAGACAGTGGTTAAATCTCTCCCAGCAAGGCAACCATAAATTCAAGAAGACAGAAAATATGCAAACCAAGTAATTTCGTTGCTCTAATAGTTCCATTTTAAGGGTAGCTTTTTCCCCTGTTAGATTATTGCTTTCTCTTTCCTACGGTAAACCAGTGCAGGCTGTCAATTAGGTTCATAAATAATCTCATCCCAGAACTTCTGCTATTCAGTTAGGCTAATGACTTCATTGCAGGCAGCCTAAACCTCAAGTGGTTGTTCCCTTCTACAATCCTGGCAAAGGCTTCAGGAGCTCATGACTATATTAAATAAAAATTTAACACATTGCTTACCAGAGATCAGTTGGGGTTTTAAACACTGCAGCATATATGACAGTGTAGCAGATTACTCCTATGCTTTCTGTTTGCTTTTTTTCTGTTCGTTGTACCCCAATATTACTGTGAAACCCTGAATTCGCACTGCAAGCCTCCCGTAAACTAGCTTTTTCAAGACCAAAAAATATCATTACAGAAACAGTAACATAGATTATAAAAATAATGTATTTAATACAAATGACAGTGGTAGTTTGAATGATCAAGCTTAATTCCATAATTAATATACAAAATGGAATAAAGATTTTATTGCAAAAGAAGAAAGCATTTTGTTACTGCTTATAAGTTTTTCATGAATATTACTGGGTAGATACGTCTTTGTTTATGCCGAGAATGAAATAAATGCATTTCACACATACACGCACATAAAACCAGACATTAACACATCTAAATAGCAGGTAAGCAAAGAGTCATTCAAAAGGTATATATTTTTAATCAAGAAAAAAGTAACAATCCTGCTTAGCTTGCTGGCTTTTGTTATTAAACATAAAATCTTTTTATTCCAAAGGCATTATAAATATTACTCACGCAGTCTTAATACCATGACACCTGTTCTAGTGATGCCATGTGTGTGGTGTAAACACAAGTTTACACAAAATTTGTATTGATCGCTGCTATTGATTCTATCGCTTCTCACTAGCTTGTACATATCGTAATGTCTTTGCTTTAGGTGAAGTGCACTTGTTTTGCTCAGTGTTCCTCTTTTAACAACTCGTATTTCTAATTTCTTCATCTTAAGAATCAGCATGAGTGTTTGAGCTGGACATGGATGATTGTTAAACACTGGCCAAAGTAAAAAGGTAATTTGTACAAACATATTTTATTATAATGAAAAAAAAAAAGAAAAAAATATACTCCAGTATACATAGTATTTATGTGAAAGAGACAAGAGGATGTTGACTAAACTATCACCTATACAGTACTCATTTCAACTGCAATTTGCAATTCACGATTGAGTTCCCTTTAAATGTTAGTTTGGGTCTGAACTCATTTGAATATCAAAAGACACAATTCCCTGTAATATTTGGACAACTCATCTTTTTTGAGGAGTAAATGAAAAAATAATTTGCCAACCTGAAAAACTTGACATCTAATGACATGTTGGTAACAGATTATGAATTTTACAAGTGCCAGTTTACACATATTTTTTTAGATATACTTTCTTAAATAAATCTTTTGAGGCAGAAGACTATTTCATCAGCAATAATTATTTTCTGTGTTTATCATTTTTAACTGTAGGAAAATGCAGCCTTACCTTTTTAAGAGTAATGACAAAACGCAGCCTTAACTGACTTAGACTGAACAAAAATTTCACGACCAAGGAGAGCTAATTAGAACCTGAAGGTCATGAATAAATGCCACAGTGATTGTACGTTCTAGTTTCCTCACAGCATTTCCCCTAATATATTGGAAATACTTTCACTGAGGTGCTCAATGAGTTGCTAAGCACAATTCCAATTTGTAAACATTCGCATACGGTAATTTGCATTAGTTCCACATAATGTACATCAGCATTAATTAATAGAGTGGATAGCATCTGTACATCTGTTAGCTATTAGTCTTTATTCTAATTCATTAGATCTTTATCATTTACCTGAGCAGGAAAAGAAGACCTTGGCTCATGTCATTTGTAGAATAGGACAGCCTGGAATATTAAATTCTTTTGTGGACGTCCAGCTAATTATGTGAACAATGATCTCACAAATTTTGCTGCAGAACTTTGAAATTGCTCTGTTTTTGTAAATTAACAAATAAAAAATTATTTAGGCCTAGTCTGTGAAAATGCTGTGAAACTATGGTTAAAAGCCTTTAGATCCAGTTTAATTTAACATGCACTCAGGATCTGTCTGATATAGCTAACTGAACTGCATTTCTTCAGGTTGCCTGCAAGCTTTGGCCTAAGTCAAAACTGACAAAAATTTATATTAGAAAGATACAACACATCTACACAATCCAGTTGATTGACATGCTTATTTTTCTCTGATTAGTGTAATATGTCATACCTTTAAATTTAACTGATATGGTTCCTTCTGGTTCAACATCACACTTTATTATGTATCCATCTCTGAGGTAATGAAGTTTGGATGGGGTGTAAAGACTTTCCCCTGATATGAAAACGTGCTAAAAATGTTATTTTGAAAACAGTGCAACAAATTGCACTCTACATTGCATACATTAATTTCAAAATACTTCTGCATGCTCTAGAGCTGAGGGGTAACTGCTCTGGCAAATAATCTCACTATCCATATCAAAAGTGAGTGAATCACAGACACTTTTAAATTTACGTCAGTATTATTTTGGGATGAATTCTACTTATCCTCATGGAAAGACTCTGAGTCTCATTGGAATCCCACTGACCCGAAAGGTGTTCTTATATTGTGCTCTCTTAGACTGGAGAAATTTCAAGATTGTTTCTTCGTATCTTATTAAAACAGCTAGTGATTTTGGGAAAAGTCTTTCAACAAAGAAAATGGATTTGATTAATAGACCAGAAAATTAATGATTAGTCATTCTTAGGATTTCAGAGCTCAATCTATGCCTGTACTGATATATCCAGTAAGGAGCCACACATCTTTGGTATATCTCTTGGCTAAGGACATGAAGGCAAATCCAGGTGGCATAATAACACAGTATTCAGAAATGATAAAGAGATGGCTTATACTCTTATATACTAATTACTTATACACCCTTACTTATACTAATTTTTAAATTAGCAACAAGACTTACAAAAAAAAAAAAAAAAGTAGGAATAATTCCAATCACCTGAATTCTTGTCCTGACATAATGGCATAAAAAGCAGTATTTTTTTCACATAGGCAAATGTTGCAGATACCTATGCAAACATGACTCTTCCCATAAAAGTGATAGTACCTATGACTTATCTACTTGGGCAGGCTTTACTCCACAGCCACGCAGTGCTAAGCTGTTGTTGGTACATAGTAGCCACATGCAAATGAACAGTGCGTTTTAATTCATGATGAATAATTTCTTGCAGGTACAGAGGAACTTCCTCAGAACTGTATGTTCTCTATAAATTGGGAAATAACTCATCACTCTAACACTGGCCCCTCTGGGAGGGATTTTGCATTGTATTATGGAAACTATGAAAATTAGCTGAGAGTCATTGCAACTCCACATTATGATCACAATTCAAAAAAATGCAATGAATTATCTCTTAGTTCAACTTTTTATATTTGTAAGCTACATGAACAAAACAGTAGTCTATGCTACAAAGTTCACAGAATCATAGAACATCCCGAGTTGGAAGGGACCCACAAGGATTGAGTCCAACTCCTGGCCCCACACAGGACCACCCAAAAATCAGACCATATGTCTTGAGAGCACTGTCCAAACGCTTCTTGAACTCCAGCAGGCTCGGTGCCATGACTACGTCCCTGGGGAGCCTGTTCCAGTGCCTGACCACTCTCTCAGTGAAGAATGTTTTCCCGAACCTCCCCGACACAGCTTCATGCTGTTTGGGTTCTGTCGCTGTCACCAGAGAGCAGAGATCAGCGCCTGCCCCTCCGCTCCCCTCGTGAGGAAGCTGCAGGCCGCCATGAGGCCTCCCCTCAGTCTCCTCTTCTCTGGGCTGAGCAAACCAAGGGACCTCAGCCACTCCTCATACATCCTTACACTCTAGACCCTTCACCATCTTTGTTGCCCTCCTTTGGATGCTCTCTAATAGTTTTACGTCCTTTTTGTACCGTGGTGCCCAGAACTGCACACAGTGCTCGAGGTGAGGCCGCACCAGCGCAGAGCAGAGCAGGACAATCCCTTCCCTCAACCGGCTAGCAATGCTGTGCCTGATGCACCCCAGGGTGTGGCTGGCCCTTTTGGCTGCCAGGGCACACTGCTGGCTCGTATTCAACCAGCCATTGACCAGAACTCCCAGATCCCTTTCTGTGGGGCTGCTCTCCAGCCTCTCATCCACCAGTCTGTACATATATCCAGGTGCAGAATCTGGCACTTGCTCTTGTTAAATTTCATACAGTTGGTAGGCCCAGCCCTCTAATTTGTCAAGAAGAACAAAAAGAAAAGGGCATGGAAAGCTGACCATGACAAGATAGTGATAGAGAAAATAGGTTCTCTTTCTGAAAAGGAAAAACAGTGTTCAGGACTAGGAAGCAATGAACTGAACTTGAAGTTCATGTGCCAGCTCGTACTTAGGTTATTTTCCCCACAGTGATGCAGCCTGAACACTTTAGAGACTAAAAGGCTAGCTGGCAGTAAAGATCAGACACAGTCCATTTCAGACAGATCTTGGCTGATATTATACATTGGATACTGTACATTGCAAAAGCCTCTTCAACTACTGAGTTGTTGTCAGTCCTGGAGTCAGTGCTTTTTTTAATCTCTGCAGTGGCTTTCAAAGGAAAGTGCAGGTTGATGGTTATGCCTTGTGGCAAAATCCTATTCATTCTTTCATAGTTTAGAGGTCTGATCTTTGTTCTTGGACTTCCTGTGATTCATTTTCATACTTTGGTTTTAATGTGGTATCGCAACTGCACTTCCAGTTACAATCAGGTTTAGCTATGCCTTTATCATGTCTAGAAAATGTCTCTGTTGTGATATCCTAACTGCAGGGCATCTGGAATCTTTTACTGAAAGGATAAATAAATTTAGGACTTCTGAATAGGTCCAGCTGAAAAGATATCAAAGCATAGTATAGGACTAAAGACCTAGCTATAATGACTCCAGGCACAAGTAAGTGCAAGTATGCCAAGCCTTGCTGCCAACTTTAAAAAAGGAGAGTGACATTCAGTCAGCTTCATCCCCAGTAAATCCAGACCACTCATAAAGAGAGTAAACACACCATAGCACACTAATAAAGCCTCTTGCTATGGTTAAGAAGTAGTATGGCAGAAAGAACCAAGATTTGACAGATTTGTAGGTAAATCCCTTCAAAAAACATATGTGGGGACTAAAGTCTTAATAGTGTAAGCAGTGCTACTTCTTATTTTACTGGAGCTTCAGTTATGAATCAGGATCTTCATTGTGTCAGAGAGTACAGTAGATATGGTGGTGTACAGAAAATAAAAGGCTATTTACTGCCGATGTATATAATTTAAATATGAAAATAATTTCTGGCAGCAGAGATTATGCAGATTCCTATCATCATGTTACTTTAGGTTAAATTTCTATTAATTTTGATATAGATCACATTCAGTTTTTGCAAATTCTCATCACTATACAGTTTCTTTCAGCTTTGGATCTTATTTTCATTTCGCACCGTAAGTTTTGCTGATACAGTCTGGTCACAACAGAATTGCTTATTAGAAACTTAGTAAAACTAAGTTTATTCTAAATTATTAGAGTATTCTGAAAAGCTTTCCCAGAGTCTATTGGATCATTTTTTTGTTGTTGTTCCATTTGCTATTATTTTTAATTGTTTTGCATTATTGAGAGTCAGCTGCAGTAACAAAACTCTTTGATGCTAATAGGTGCTAAGCTCCTACTGATGTCAGCAGGAGATACATGGGATCAGCACTGCTCAGGTTTCACAGTACAGTCTTTATTGGGTTGACAAATATAGCCAAAGCCTGTGGGAGGAGGAACCCTCTGCAAATCTCAGTGGTCTTAAGTGTTATAGCAATGACAGTGTTTAGAAATTACAGAGCTAACTTCTCTAAGGATCAAAATGAAAACTGTGGTTTTGTTATAAGCTGCATGAAGTTCAATTAAAATCCATGGTAGTATAAAAACTAACCGCTGCTACCAGCCTACAATGTTAATGGAAATTATCTTTAGAGAAGAGAAGAGAAGAGAAGAGAAGAGAAGAGAAGAGAAGAGAAGAGAAGAGAAGAGAAGAGAAGAGAAGAGAAGAGAAGAGAAGAGAATGGTTCAGTTGGAAGGGACCTTTAAAGATCATCCAGTCCACCTGCATGACCACTTCAGGGCTAACCAAAAGTTAATGCATATTAACGAGGGCATTGTCCAAATGTCTCCTGAACACTGACAGGCACGGGGCAACAACCACCTTGCTAGGAAGCCTGTTCCGGTGTCTGACCGCCCTCAAAAGGAAAGAAATTTTTCCTAATGCCCAGCCTGAACCTCCCCTGGCGCAGTTCTGTGCCGTTCCTGTGCGTCCTGACATTGATGACCAGGGAGCAGAGACTGGCACCTCTCTCTCCACTTCCTCTCCTCAGGGAGCTGCAGAGAGCAACGAGGTCACCTCTCAGCCTCCTCTTCTTCAGGCTGGACAACCCAGGTGCCGTCAGCCTCTCCTCATAGGACATGCCCTCCAGCCCTTTTACCAGCTTTGTTGCCCTCCTCTGGACACTTTCAAGGACCTTAACATCTATTTTATAATATGGAGACCAGAACTGCACGTGATATTCAAGGTGAGGCCGCACTACTGCTAAATACAGTGGAAGAATCACCTCTTCTGACTGGCTGGCTCTGCTGTGTTTAATGCACCCCAAAATGCAGTTTGCCCTCCATCAATCAACAGAGAAATCTTATCAAAATATTACATAAAAGATGTGTGAACACTATCTTCTACAGCTGTTCTCGAAAGCATTTAGGCTATTTTTTCCACCTTGTTGATCACCTGGAGCTAAAAAGAAATCTAATTAAAGATAAAATCCATTTGCCTTTACAGAAGAAGACAACGAACAAATGTTTTTAACATGGTATGATGTTCTAGGATCCTGTATAATAATGCTTAAGGTTCTTGAGTTTTGACTAAACACCGCAGTATAAAGCATTACTAAAAATGTATTGCACTCCATTCACAGGCATTCACAGGCTTAAAAACATACTCCCTTCTTGAGGATTTTCTGGTAGCATAAACAGTTCTCAGCCAAACATTTAAACTTTCCTTTAAAACATACTTGCTACTATGTTCCCTGCTAATACAATTTATAATAATAGATAATTTAAAGATGATACTGGGTTGTCGAAGGTGAAAACTTCCCCTTTTAGCATCTAAATAAGCAATTTCATATAAAAATATAATAATAGAGGCAAGGATAGAGAAGGAGCTGTTCATTTGTTCAGATCTCTTCAGTGACATAACCGGTTCTTTTTTGTTTTTCAAAGTTTATCTTGTCTAGTTTTGGAAGTCCTAAGTGACTCACATCTCTTCCCTGAAGAGATTTTTCTGCAAATTGCAATATCAGAACATCAGGGAGTATTTCCTAATTTCAGTCTAATGCATCCTTTTAAAAATTTCATCTTTTTACTCATCATTATAATCCCATGGTATCAATCCACATTTTTATTTTTCCTTGATGTGTATAGAATTCAAATATTTGTAAGTCCTGCCTTTTCAAAAGAATCTGTATAATCTTTCTTTACATATCAGTTCCTCCAGCTTCTAAGAATCGTTATTGCTCTCTTTAAATGGCCTGCATTTGGGAAACATAAAAATAAAAATAAAAATCAGGTAACCTGAAGAGCCATCCCAGAAATAGTGACACCAGATCTGTATGTGAGGGACTATGACTTTCTTAGCTCTTTAGAAGCTTTGTCTAGACAAGTCAAATCAGCATTTTTTGTGCTGTACAGTACATTGGAAATTCATTTGTTGTCCACAATCACTCCAGTTTGTTTTTATCATTACTGGGTTTTAGACTATTCCCCACTGTTGCTAACCGCAGAAAGGCAGCTGGATAGAAATGAAAATGTGTAAAACTGCAACAACTTTCCTTCTGTTACCAAGTCTGAAGGGTACTACTAGAGCTGAAAAATTATTAGTACCAATCTGGGACAGTGTGTGAACAGAGTACCAAAAGATGCATCACTTCCATAGCTGCTTCTATTGGCCAGTGTCTGATTAAGTCCCAACTACCGTTTTTGCTGCCTTTCCCAAGATGTGTGCAGAGACATAACAGCAGATACGCCAACTGCTCTTTCTCTCTGAAATTTCACCTTCTTATTACTGCCATGGTACAATGACTGCTGGCAGTGCAGCAAAACAAAATTTGCACTCCGTGCTGGTTGGGGTAACTTGGCCCGATATGCACTGCAAACCTTAATTGAAAATGAGTATCTTACATCCTGCATTTCACGTTGTGTAACACCCAGCATTGAATAAGCGGTGTCTTCAGAATGACTGATCACAAGGGACTATTTTTATGACTAAGGATTACCAATATAAAAAAAGATTATTGGCTTAGGTCTATTGTACTTGTGTCAGAGTTAGTCATCCGAAGGCTAAATATGTAAGGAACAAAATACGGAGGCAGAAATGGAGATACAGAATCACATATCTGGAGAACTAGCTCCGCATCTGATCAACTATGTGCTCTACAGGGCTGTGTAGAATATGGTATTTAACTGTGAACAGAAAGGACAATGCAGCTGTGTTTTTTTGCTTTTTGAGACATGGGCTTCCTTCCCATAACATCAAGATGTTAATTTAAGTGTGATGCATCTTTAAAAATGGCAACATAAAATAATCAATGGTACACACTGAAGGGGCGTAACTTCAGCAGCAGGAGACAACGCCAATAAACTGTATGAGAAGCACAGATCAAAGATAGGAAGAGAAATCAGAGCAGATAAAGGAAACCTATAAAAATATTTTCAAAATCATTGATAAATATTGAACTTAGGAAAACTGTAGTTTCTGAATGGACTCTTTAATTACGAATAATAGAATAAAACTATTTCAAAGTCAGCAATTAGTCTTTAAATACTAACCACAGCTTCAATTCCCAACATTGGAATAACTTCATTAGCTGAACAAGGTGATGAAGACAGGCCAATTTCTGGTTTTGACAATATATTTGACTTAAAAACTCCATTTTGGTGATCTGGAAACAAGTTGTATATTTGTACTGAATCTACTGAACAGATTCAGATGAAACATTTTGGTACAGCATAACAGCCTGGTGAAAGTGATGTCTCCTTTCTTCAAATTAGCTCAATAGCTCGGGTACCCTTTTCTACTACATAGAAGATGACTTTCAGTTCTCAATGAACTGTCAGTGAATCATCTGTAAATTAACACCGACTGCCTCTCAGGAGAGTTATTTTTGAGTAGGAGAAGCTCAGAATCCAGTATTTAAGTCATCTGCCTGGATCTGCTACTAACACATCAGTGAAGAGACTGCAGAACAGACTGAGAGCAACACACCCTTCAGGTAACATTTAAGGTTGTATCATCTTCCTTTTCTACATAACATGCAGGCTCGGAGTAAAAGAGAACTGAGCCCAAGTTCTCATGACACAATGAGCAGCAACCATTAGAAACAGTTTGGTAATGGTATCAATTCCTTGCACCCCCCTGTCTGGCAAGGATGCTCAGAAAAAGTTCATAGCTTCCATTACTTTTGTTTCGTTTGTACTATTGTACATTGAAATAAGACATGTTGACCTGCTTAAACCAGTCATACCCAATTCATTCTCAAATAATTGTTCTTCCATTTTCTGGATTATTTACTGAGTCAAAAGTGTATCTTCTGTACTTCTAAAAGTTCTGTCATTACTAAAATAATGTTGTAGCTGTGTCAGGTCTAGGCGATCATTTATTTGCCAATTAGTACAAAAATTCCTAATAAAACTAAACACTAATCTCATCAGGATTTTAGCATATCTCTGAAAGCAGCACTTTAAATGTAGTCAATTGGTCTCCAGAACAATAGCCTTTCCTCTCTGAAAATCAGAAGCCAGGGATCATAGTTGGGCAACTATTCACTGCACTAAAAACAAAACAAAACAAGGCTATAGCCGATGGTCCTGATCCTGAAATCGCTGTTTTATTTAAGTGAATGGACCCTATGTCTTCAGCTTAAGCTTGTATACAAATGTTTGGAAAACACTCTTTAAAAACTCATTTTCATGAGCTATTATGTTTATGACTGCTCAGATGGGAGTTTATTACTAGGATAACTTATCTTTTCAAACAATTTCATTCCAAATTATAGAATTTTATTTTTTTCTCTGGGGAAGAGAAGGACAATTTCCCTCTGCAGAGGAAGTTCCTAATCTAGTACAGAAAATGCCCGCAAAGGTACCTCTCATGAATATAGCTATCCAAGTCAAATGACTTCAATTTCCTCTTATATTGAGCAAAAGAACATGGGAGACTTTATGATAAAGAATCTTTACAGAAATATAATCTATTCATACATGAAAAAAAGATCATGCACACGAGGATCAAATCCTGAAATTCCCCCTCAGTACATGAAACCCAAGCCAAGAGAACTGTTCGCGATAATCCCAGCCTTTGCTTTGATCTGAGTTCTCTCATGGCCCCATGAGCTGGCACTAGGAATGTGGTTGGAATGGATAGCTGGTGTCTGGGACAGAGGGCAGGCAGTGGTAAAGGACTTCCCATTTTGGAAGCAGCTCGTATCTATGCTAGACATCAGCTACTGTGACACTGCAAGTCTATTTATAAAATCTACAAAACTAGCCCATAAAATCCTTCTGGAGCCGACCCGATCACTCCTGGGTACAGCACAGAGTCGCTGGCTCTGTACAAGAAGAAACACGTGACCCTACAGGATTACTGGAGGGAGAAACAGAATGAAAGTTTGACTCTGTGAGACAGATAGAGGAAAACTGTAGTACTTTACAGTGATATTAAAACTGCAAGTGACAGGGACGGGGAATCCAAACTGAGGCTAATGTTTTTTAAAGCTTTTTTTGGTGCTCTGACAAAAGATACTGTAATACCAGGTTATCCCATAATATTGAAACTTCTGAGAATAATAGCAGAAGCTGCAATTTGTGACTTATTTGCTTTACTGAAAGAGTAAAAGAGAAAGATATTTGTGAAAATCTCTTTTTGCTATTAAAATATATTTTAGATTTTTTTAAAATATCTTTTCCTGACAAACACAATGGAAAGATGCCTGCAATGCTTTGGCTAACCCCCTGGATAAACAGGGCCTAGGCCAACAACTTTTCAAAATATGATAAAAAAAATATGATAAAAAAATATGATAAAAAATACGACTTGTTTTGTTTTGTTTTTCCAGAAACAGGATGCTCTATTTTTACAGTAAAATTTCACCTGAGGAACTCAAATGCAGAAATACAAACTAAGATATTATAAAGCAGAAGCCTTCACTACTGCAGAGCTAATTTGGTAAAACACTTTTTTTTTTTTTTTTGCTTAAATTGCACAGACATTTAAACACTGACACTGCAAGCACATGAACACATAAGTTTGCATAGTAAATATTGTAACTGTCCTCAGTGAAATATGCTTGAATATAAGGTTAGGCCCCCATGTAACCACGTAAGGATGGGGATTTTAGGGGAAGTCATTAGCAATGCCTGCAGTGGCAAAAAAAAAAATCACTCAGTTAACGTGTACGCAGGTCAGTGGAAACCAGCTGAGAGAGCCCCAGGTTAGCAGCCAGCGCTTCAGCTGTACTCATCTTGTGACCCAAATTACTGCTGCTGCTTCTCCCTGAACTGTGTTGCCCTCCCAGCTTGCCTGGTCCCAGCTAAGGCATCTCAGTGAGCTGCAGTGCAGACACTTCCCCATTATTCATCAGAAGAAAGCATGCAAGTCTGGGGCCAGCCGCTGTGATACTGGTATTGATTGTAGAGACCACAACTGGCAAACATTAATCTGTAGGTGCCTGAGTTACTCTGTCGTTCGTATCTGCACACCCATTTCTGTACACCTTATAAAGAAAGAGGCTGATAACATTATGCTGAGATTATATGAGTATAGACATTTCTATTGAGACAAATGTAAAAAGGTTATTTTATTCTGAATCAGTGTTAGTTACTAAATTGCTGAATTTGCATCTTTTGTTCAACCGAACTAACACAAGCTTTTCTATTTTCTTTTTTCATTATGAAAAAGAGGACTACAATAAATGGCTGAATGTTATATTTATTTATTTGGTGTGTCTAGCACATTTGTTTTTCTTATAACTATGAAAATAAAGTGAAAAATAATGACAAAAATGTCACAGTATATAAGCTATGTTCACTTTAACTGTTGGCTGTCTTGACAGCTTAAATTCTTTGGGTCAAATTTACTTCAGAATGAGTGGAAACTATTTCCTTTGAAATCAGTAGGTATTATGTGCTCCTTCTTTAGGTATAAATTTACTCTTCTTATCAAAGCACTTTTGTCAATGAAGACAATACACCATGTCCTACTTATATGCCAAATAAGCCTCACTTAAATAAATTTTTATGTTACATGAGAAGTACAAATCTGACAGTAACATGTGGAAATATTTAGGTAAAAAAAACTCTAATGTGAAAACGATAAAGCCAATACACTGACATTCCCATAATCAAAAGCATATAATAAGACATTTTGTGAGATCAATCAAAGCTTGAGCAGGTGATTTTTGCAAATCTGTTCTGGAACATTTTTGCAGTCATTAAAGAGATACGTTCAAATGTACACTGAAGCTTCACATCTAGCCCAGAACTATGAAGTATTGAAAAAAATATTTTTCTGCATTTCATTGTAAACATTTATGTTTTATTTCTGTTAGTACCAACAAGAAAACAATTTATCACAACAATAATCAACTGAGGAAGAAGAATTTTTCTCCAGTGATATACAAAACCATATGCCATGAAAAAGTATTATTAGGAATACCTTGTCTGGTACGAAGGAAATGAAAATGGTATGGAAACAATAAGGCAATGGCAGTGAAAGGCAGAGGGTCTCTTGCTTTAGAGACATACTGTGGATTGGCTCCTGAAAGCCTGAGTTAATATTTACTAACCCTAAGCACATTCAATAGCTTCAGATTTTCCTCTTTTAGTGGGGCCACTGCTCCTTTTGTTTGAAGACAGAGCAAAGCTGTGAATAATGCCTAAGAGCAAAACTAAACCAGAAATAAATGACTTTTTTAATGTGAGACCTTCAACCTCAATTCCAGTTCCCCAGAGGCCAGCTTTGACTCCTTGTCATGTAATGCTCTCACAGATTTCAACTGGGGATAAAGATGGTTCTGTAAAGAAACTGATGAAGAAACTGCTACTGAGAAAGGTGAGCTTACAAGTCTCTTTTGACAGTGGTGAAGAGAAGTTAGGGCAATGTCATTCGGAACAGCCAGTTTAAATAAATGGACTGCAGGAGGTTAACAGTAACTAGAGATAGCAAAGGCAAACTACACAGCTCTTCAGTGAGTCAATGAAGGCTACCGCTCAGCTAAAGAAGTGCTCAAAATTAATTAATTTTGGGTATGATGCCAGAGTTGCTGAACTGTTCAAAATACAGGTTCAAAATGTAGCAGGTTAAAAAAAATAATAAATCTTTCCCTTTAAAATAATTGTTCTGATCCAGTCAAAAACAAACAAACAAACAAAAAGGCAACAAAAATGAATAATCCACATGCAACAGACATTAAAGAAGAGCCATTTTAAATGGATAAATTATGGTTCCTCTCTGTACTGTAAGGGAGTCAGGAGGCAAAGGAAAAAAAATAGACTTTTTATTGTCTTAGTGACTGATACAAGCAGTGCAAATGTTAAGATTGCCAAGAGTTAGGAAGGAATGTTCCAAGAAAGGAATGAAATTAACGACTTCTCTGACATGGACCGAATATTTGAGCTGAATTTTTATTAACAATTCATTCCTCTTCTGGAGTAAGATTTCCACTTCTTTTAATGAACTTTTTTTTTTTTAATTGAAACTTGCTTAACATCCATTATGATATTTCATATTAACACAAAAGCTTTGCATGAGTATAGGATATATATTGTCATTTTTCAAGTAAGTGCTTCATATTTAAGTTTAACACCACACTACTTTCTTGCATGCCCATACCCTCTCAGAAGTTAGAACTTGACTCTCCTATTTCACAGCTAAATAGGAACTTGAAAATGTACATTTATTGATATGGTATATATTTTATTAGTTTATTATGTCAATTTACATCTTTGTATCTATATTGTTCTTTGTATATCTCAGCATTCATATGTTTGACAGACCTTCTCACCTGTGACTTAAAATGCAGTGCCTCACTGTTTTCACTCCAACTGCTAACATTAGGTGGTTTTGCCCTTTCGTCATGAAACAGTCAACAAGGCTGACATAGGTTTGGTTAATGACATACGAATACACTGAGTGAAAAGAAATAAAAAATGCTGGGGATATCAGTTATTAGATATTTGCTGGTTCACCTTCCATTATGGAAGATAACTGAATGGATGGAGCTTTCATAATTTAACAAGATTTAGAGTAGATCTTTCTCAGCAAAACACAAACACGTCCTTGCACACCATTCATTTATCAAGGCAAAAACTACATATAAATGAAATGCAAAACATAAAGGTGTAATTATATGTTTAACTGTTTACTCTAACAAAAGGTTTGTATTTTACAAGCTTGTAACAGTCTTGCATATATTAATAGCGCTTAAGGCTGATCTATCACTTTTCCATGAAAAACTATTTTTCTACTACTACTTTAAAACACATTAGTATTATTTAAAGAAATTATTTGCTTACCTAAATTCTTTCCTAAAACAATGTTAATAATTACAAATCTCCTTATCAATTGCTCTGTTAAATGTTTCATATTTCATCACTTTCTACTTGCATTAAATTCACCAAGACTATTTTTATAAGTGAAGGATATCAGAAGTATTTATACAATATTTATCCCCCTGCCTTATCAAGTAAATTAACTTGCAAAGTGCTTGTGAATGGATTAGGTAAGACTCACGCTTCTATTAGCTGCACAAAAATGAGCCTGTCTTTCACATCTTTTTTCTCCTCCATAAAAACACAAACACACACACAAAGAGTCTTGTGTTAACTAATATAGATTGTTGGTATATACTTTAAACCCTCTCATGAAAAAATATACCTCTTTCAACTAGAAAGGTAACATTTCTCTTTTTTTTCTCATCCTCTTGCAGCACTAAACAATCACCAAAAGATGCTAATTCAAGGGGTTTTAAATTAACTTTATCAATGAAATAAAAATCAAACTATATTTTCCCATATTTTTAAAAATAATATTTGAAATACTGGATTTGTTCCTCAAAAATCAGATATTCACAGCATAATAAGGAATACTACTGTGGAGATGCCTTTTGCATTTGTACATATTTATCTCTGTACAGATTTATCCTAGTTCAGGAAGCACCTACACAGCCCAAGATGACATTAAATATAGCATAGCATATAGGATTTTATTATGTTGTTTTAATGTCTTTGTCATCATATTTATTTATTTGGCATACTAATATTTTATATGAAATAACATTCTGTAGCTCCTTGCCTCAATTTTTTAAATAATTTTCTTTCTTCCCTAATCTATCCTGTAGAAGTGGAATCTAGAAAATCTTTCACTGATCTGTGTATGTATAAAAGTCTAAATTCACATTCAGTTGTACATGACAAAACAGATTCTAGACTAAAATATCAATCTCATAACTACAGAATAAATTAAAGTTATATCTGGACCTCCAGTAAACAGTAGATTTGAGACAATGCTAATTCTAGAGAAAAGTTAGATTGCTAACACAAGTTAAAACAGTTTGTCAGAAATTCCCACTGCCTTTTAAGTTGTGCTCATATTTAAAGTCATGATGTCAGGAAAAAATGCAGAAGGCAAAGGAAAAATTGTTGTAAGAACGTTCATAAGAAAAAAAAAGTTACTCCCATATGTCATTACAAACCTAGCAGCTGTGTTGATGAAATCACAATTCCTTTTGGTGACATCCATATTGAATGTAGAGCTTTGACATTCCCCTTCAGTAAAAGCCATAGTCTGATTTTCTGCACGTAACTGTATTAGGCAATTGTCAATTCTACTTGCTGTTTTATTCCAAAATAAAAATGTTATGGGGCATGTGTCTACATGAAATCCAGAACTGCATTTGGTATGAAATATGTTGCAGTGGGCTTTGTTCCTGATATAAAGAAAAATCTCTGTGTCACAAAAATCATAGATTACAGAATCACGTTGGAAGGGACTTGAGGAGGCTTCTTGTCCTGCCTCCTGCTCAAAGCAGGGTCAGCCATGAGATCACATCAGGCTGCTCAGGTCTTTATCCAGTTGGGTTTTGAAAACCTCCAAGAATGAAGACTACACAGCCTCCCTGGGCAATCTGCTCCAGAGCTTGGCTATGCCAAGGATGGCTTCATATAAAAGTTTATACCTGAACATACTTGTCTCAAATTTTCTCAATTTGACTTAAATTTTTCTACTAACTATCATGAATGTTCTAAACCTTATTTCTATTGTGCTCCCCATAGGGTTTTGTTTGTTGTTCTTTTGAGGAAAAAGTCACGACAAATTTGGGAGTATCTTGAGAAAGGAGTCCCCCTTGCTTTATACTCCTAATGGATCTTGTGATCTCTTAAGAGATCTTTTAAGAACCCCACTTGGTGATTCTTCAGGTCTGGAAATGGCCCTTTTGCATCTCACAAGAAGAAATTTGAAACTATGAGGGTGCCCATTGCACAAGAAATATATTATCATATAGTAAATCATAGTCAAGGTGCAAAAACAAAATACTATGCAAGTCATACTAGACAGCCACAATCATTGTTTCTGACTTAATTAATCTATAGATTAGTATATGACAAACTCAGTGTAAACAATAAGTAGACAAAGTAAGAAAAGATGCTTCCTCCCCATGAATGCCTACAGCATCTTGAAATACTAAGAAAAAAAATCAAGGAAAAAAAAAAGAGGGAACTGGGAGAATTAGGAAAGACTAAGGAAAAGCTACAGAAAATTTTAATACAGGCCTTAAATATGGGACATCGTGTATCAAAACAGAATCACATGTGGACTAAGTTGCTGCACAAGCAATATTTAATTCAAAATTTCTTTTCTGTGCCTATCTATATTAGCTATTTCTTACTGCTATTTATATGAAAACAAGGTGAATACATGCCCTTTATATTTAAGCTGTGCAGTTTATGTGATATCATAAAATGGTACAAGGAACAAATAGATACTAAAGTAGAGAAAATAAAAGGCAACAGGCTGTACCTATTATGTGGCCTACTAGCTTTCCTTAATCGTCCTACCTGCTACTGCAAAAGAAGTGAGATTACTAGAATTTCCATTTTAAATTAAATTAGGCTAATGAAGGCAACTGGAAGCACCTGACAGAAGTGACAAACATGAATGTACCAACAGTAAAGGCAATAGGATTTTTACCAGTATATTATACTTTACATTCTGTGTTTTATGATACATGTAAGTCACCTCATCAAGGACTGAGACTGCCAGGGCTGTAGGTGTGCTAATAGGCTACAAGTGCGCTGAGCATCCTCACCTGGGACCTCCACCCACACCTCTGCCCTTTAAATGGGCTTGGGGACTCATTTAAGCTCAGGACTGAGCTATGCCTCTGGCTGGGGTGGCTGGATAGGTTTTGGACATGGTTTGCTGTGGCTGCTAACAGACCTTGTTGCTAACTCTGCCTGCTGTGTTTGGCTCCCATGTGGGGCTGAGTCCCACTAGTGAGGGTCACCAGCCTCTGCTAGGGACATGCCTGGCTGCTGGCTTGTTCCCCCTTTTTGAGCTGCATGGTTCTTGCTGCTCCCTGGCAGAGATGAAGATCCCAGACCTGTAAGTATCACTGGCAGAGCCTTCCAGGCTGCAGATGGGCAGGGTGGAGAAGCCAGTGCTCCAGGGAAATGTGAAAATGGGCTGGAGTTTTGTATCTCTCTTCCTAAGCAGCTCTGTCAGCTGCAATATGACTTGAAAAACATTGGGCTCACTGACTGCTGGAATAAAAGATATTTGCTCAGAGCATCTTCTGGCACCTATTTTTCAAAGAAATTTAAAATGTTTGAGGTTTTTGGTTACTAGTAAAACCAGTACTCAGTAATATAAAACAAAAAGCCAGAAAGCATCCACTTGCAGAATACCTGGACAGTTAAGTGTTTGTCATACCCCAGCTCCGCCTACCTTGACTAAAACACCTAGCAAGGTTTGAATTCCCTGATAAGAGAGCATTTGAGCCTGACTACTTAGCTCTTTCATAAGATCTGCCACTGTTATCTGTCAATGGTGTGTAGTGGTGGGAAGCTTAGTGCAGGGAGGCTACAAGAGGTTTTGTCGTGCATCTCCTCTGGCTTTGGTCTCAGGAGACTAAGATGCCATAGCAGCAGGAATGCCAAGAGTCAACATATGCAAGCATTCCCCTCATCATTAACATTGTTGGACCAGCACTGTGTGATAGTAGTGAATGTTAAGAGACTATAAATATGTCGAGAATTCACAGAGAAGACAGACTTGAGGCTGCCTCAGGATTTGGACAATCATTTAAATGTTATTGGGAAGGCTTGAAAATTAAAGCGACAGCTGATCTTCATAGAAGCAATAGCAGTCAAATTTATTTCATAGCTCATTTCAGAGTACCTACTAATTGAATGGCAAAACTGGCATTTTCATGAAAGCAGAAGTAAAATCAACTATTTTCATAGAAGCAATAGCATTCTGCTACTGGTTAAGTATATTCATGTAAATAGAAATTTTCTGCATTGATGCTCAGGCTTGCTGCTTTGTCAGTAACACCTACCTCTTCCTAGTACTTTATGTGGTAGTAAGTACATGGTAGCCTGAAGTCCTGTGTGGAGATACCCATATTCTACAAGATGGCATGCCATTTTGCATAAGGCTCTGTCTCGCTCTTCCACAGAGATAGCTTCCTGCAGCAAGCTTACTTGGCCGTACTGCTCCCGGTACCTGAAATAGGTTGCTCAGAAATAGCTTGTCTTACTGGTTTGTGTCATAAAGACCCTCATTATCTGTCAGCTACTGGAAAGCAAGACACTTGCCAAGTGTTTTAATGGTTGTATACCATGTCTAATGATTATGTAGGATGCCTATTACACTTAAATCTGTTGCTAAATGAAAATATTCAGAGTACCTGTAATGTAGTTTCTTACCCATTCCTTTGTTCACATTATAAACACAATTGAAGGTTTTTAATTTTACACCATTTTATTTCCTCTTTTTCAAAATTGTGCAAATCATTCCACTGAATGGATTTCATTCAGGGAACTGAATGGAGTCCCTGATGACTGTGTTTTAGAAGCCTTTATTGACTATGTTTTATATAGTAAAGAAAACAATGTGCATTCAGTGTTAAATCATGATATAAAAACACCTATAAAATTGACTGCTGCATTTTTCAAATGACACTTAAATCCTGATTTATTTCCATGAATGAATCCCTTCTGGGAATCGGTGAGACAGGTATCTAGCTACAACTGTAGTTGTTTAACTACACAAATTTGCACCTACACTTGCCCAATGAAGTCCCAGTTTCAAAGCTTGTTGCTTTGAAAAAAGTTTCAAATGTTGCTTGGCAGTCACAAAAAATTGACAACTTCTACCACTCCTGTTAGATATTGGGACTAATATAAGGAGAGATTTATGGAAATTTAAAAGCTAATATATATTCCCACATAACCATTTCATTCACATTAAGAAAAAAAAAAGTGAAACAGAACAAAAATGCTGACATTCAAAATGGGAAGTAATACATATTTATGGCAAAGTGTAGGTTACAAATATGTCTGCTAAAGCCTTAATGTTGATGTTACAAATAAATTAAAAATTTTCCATTTACCTCTATGGTAGCAATAAGACTTGCCTTGTTAGGTGTTGGGAAAGGATGAATTTACAGACAAGAAATCCTTTTTTACCACTAACATAATCCTTGCAGTAATTGTCTTAATTCCCAGGCAGGAAATCCATATCAAGTGGAATTAAATCCGGGTGTATATGTCTCTAATGTAAGCACCAACACTTTGCAGATGTAGCAATTGTCTTAAGCTAAGTACTAAGATGACAGGAAGTTTAAAGATGAGGTCATATTTACAGAAAACCCCAATGCTTTGAGCAATAAAATGTTTAATGTAGGTGATGAAATTAACATTTTCTTTATAGTGATGTTATGTACTAAGTATAGGCCCATCATTAGGGCATTACTATCAGATAAAATTGCATTTTGTAATTCTTAAAATTGAATAATCTAGATGTTAATCACCAATATTTCCTCCATGATATATTTTTTCTAAATTCTTGTGACTAATTCTGAATTTCTTTTTGTGTAAACAATTTCATTTCAGGTAGTCAAAACTTGTTTTAGTGCAATGGGATGTTTATGCCATTAAAAACTTTGCCCATGTTGGCATGTTTAATACTACTAAATTTTTCAGGGTGCTTTTCTCCTCTGTTTATTCTGTCTATTGTAAAATGATCTGGCCTACAGTGAAGACTGCTTGCTTACAGTGCGCCACAGACTTCTGGTAAGTTATTAGTGCCTATAAGATATGAAGATAATCACTGTTGTTTGACTTGCTAATGATTACTTGGAATCCTAGAGAAATGTGAAAAAAGGCAAAGATCAAGAGGACAAAGAAAAAGGAAATAAACTAAAAGGACGAGCATTTATATTGGAAAGACATAGCATGTTACTTTTTTGAAATTCTGCATTTTTCCTGCAAGAAGTCTATGGTTCAGTTTTTATAACTTAATTTCACAAAAATAAGAATTGCATCTTTTTCTCACTTTTTTGGCTTGAGAAATCTACACTGGTGATTGGCACTTGCTGTTGAGTCCTGGTTCGTATCAGTGGATCTTGAACAGTACACATGGAATGCAGTTTTTTGGAACCAGGCACTGAGGTGCTGTTAGGAAAGCATGCATGAATTCACAAACATTTGACACATGAACCCAGTTTAGCTGGTGGTCTTGCCATCTGTAGTTCAAGGTTAATACTTTTTTATTTTGAAGCTCATAATGGAAATGAGCATCAATTTGCTGTTATGATATAGTAGGTATGACCTTCATGTGAGGAAAAAAATTGAAAGTTGTGTGGCTTTACTTAGGTCGAGACTGTCTTCAAGTTTGGCCAGTCCAAGGTTTAGAAACCAAACCTCACTATGGTGCAGAGTTTCACAGAAAGTTGTAACAAGCCTTTTATGCTGTGTTCTTGCCCTGACTCCTTTTGTGCTCTGCTTTTCCCTCCCCCTAGTCCACTGTATTCTTCTGTACTCTATCTGTATTCTATGTAGCAGATTCAGACTGGCTCTTGCCCCCATTTAAATCAATAACAAAACTCCACTTGAGGCTCGGGATTTACTTTAGTGGTAACATTTTTTAGCCCTTCTAGTTATAAAACAATAAAAAGGTCTATTGGAATAGCAAAATAATCTTTTTGTATGCTAATGAACAGATATGGCTAGTTCCTAAATGTGAGAAATTCTGCACGGGACCATGCTTACCATACAGCATATTTTCTTAATAGAAAGCAAGGTCTGAGACTCTGTGGCAAGGCCAGTTCATTTAAGCTCAGAGATCAGACATACCCTTTAAAGCTTTTCTTCAGTGTACCTAAGAAGAGCTACTTGAAGGGATGAGCTGAGTTCTGTTCTCATCTCTCTGAACTATTTTGGCTAAAATCTTGGCTTATGGAAAAAAAGTATAACGTTATGTTCTAGCTGCAGTAGCACAGCATTAGTTACCTGCTTTTTTGATGTCATTACATGAAAGCTCTTAAGTTGTGGAAGTTATTTGAGGCTGTCAACAACAATGTCCAAAGATAGGTAGGTTTTTAAAAATAAATAAATGAAATGCTTCTGTAGTTCTTTTTCTCTTTGTTCAAATGAGCACAAAAATAGGCATACTGTTGAGCCTATTGGCAAATACCTAGATAATCAGTTGTCAAGAAGAGTTCTGCTATACATTCACTTTTCTGACAACCCACAAGCAAAACTGCTTAGATGACAATTTTCCAAAAATTTGACAGAGCATTTGCACACTATTACAAAAAGCAACAAATTCCCCTGCTGTTGCAAACAGTAACCTGACAAAAATACTACAAATGGAGTCGGCAAAAGTGAGGATTGCTGCCATGGAACAATAAAAATCATGTTTTTTTTTCCAAGGCATTAATAAAGTCATAATGTTGTCTTCAACCATGCAATAAAATGCTTTAAAGTTTATGAACATACCTAAAGAAACCAAAGTAGAGCTTTCTCTGATAATCAGAAGCTGCATATATTGTTTCAGTGTGCTTCTGCATTAAAACACTGATAGATATTGATGTGGATGGCCATTAAACAAAATATCAGGAGAGGAGAACATGAAAGTTGCATTATATTTCACCTATCTGAGCTTTGCCAAATGCGTCAGAATGATTCCTTCAAAGGTAAGCCTTCAACTGTTTGCACAGCAATATATTTTCAGAAAGAAGGAAAAAAAATATCTGCCAAAATACAAACCAAATAAATATAACTGTTTGCATTCATATCTTGAATTTTTATACATGTGCTTGAGCTAGAGGATAGTGGGTAGTCTAGCAGAGTCAGCAAACTGAGATCCCAGGAGCTAACAGTTTGAGATCCTCTCACAACAGCTAATGCTGTGACAGCCATGAGCTTTATAAAGCTGCAGATGTCTGCACCTGTCCAAAGCTTGACAAAGTGTTTTAACAGAACAGACCCTGAGAACTTGGAGATTCTCTGACTCCACAAACTTGTTTTTGTTAGTCAAAACAAACAAACAAAAAAAAACAAAAAAAACGGTGGTGGGCAAAATAAATCTTGCATCAATATAAGGCATAAAAATACAGTCCAATGTTTTTGAAACAGATTGGGTTAATAGAAACAGTGTACATGAAGTTAGTTTAAAGGCAGAAATTTGGTTAGTAAATCACAAAGAAGCTTTAATAAATAAGGAATGTGTTTTATAGTGTTTGACAAACCAGAAAGAGAAATGCAGCCTATCCCTTAGTCCCACATTTTAAACTATGCATGTTATGATTACAGCCATAAACAATGGATACTGTGTCTGTACATAGGAAAACAAATAATAGTTCATTTTTTAGGAACTATCTGTAGGAAGAACATACAATTTAGTCAACAAGGGACCTGGAATAACCTCTTGTATTTTCATGACTATACTTTAGTATTTAGCAGAAGGAATGCTTTTGTTCTTTTCTGTGTGCTTTTTCTCTTCAATCTACTCTTTTTTTTTTTCTGAAGCATGTAACGTTTCTGTTCTTGTACTTGGTCGTACAAACAGTACCCCACTATTTTTACATGCTTTAACCTGCAGCGCTTTTTTCAGGATGCTGCAATTGCTGTGCAATGGTCAGAGTGATCAAGAAGGCAAGCTTCTGACCTCTGCCACTAATGCCAATAAGCAACCACACTATATATAATGCTGCAAGTAACAATTTATTCTAATGCCCATAATGAAAAACTGTACAGCAATCCCATCCTGAAATTCTCCCATCAACCCACTGACTTCATCATAGGCATGAGATGGCTACTGAATTAATATGGAAACATATATTATGTTTCTTCTTTCCGAAAACCTCAACCTGTTAGAACAGCCCAAGTGTGTAAAATACTAGATGGCTTTTGAACTTTTTTGAAATATTCAGTGATTAACTATAGAAAAGACTTCCTTAGAGTAAGTTCCATCATCATCACAAATTTTTCTTCCTGTTCTACAGAAGATAAACATTTTCAAAGAAGAAAAACGTGGAATAAGCATTTTTGTTTCTTGGGCCTGAATATCTTTGTGTTCTGATAATTCCTATTCAGTTTACAGACAGGTTCAGAGGGGAAAACAATTGCTCAGGACTGAAAGGTAGGAACAAATAAATCTTCCAAATTAAAATATTATCCAAAGTTAGTATTGTCCAGAACTTGACTTAAACCGATTATAATTTTTGTTTTTCAAACTTTTGACAATTTTTCCTGAGATTGTTAACATACCACAAAATAATCCTGCTTTTACAGGATTTGACTGCTTTCTGGAAGTCTCTTCAAAGAACCTGCTCTCACAGCTATTGTCTTAGTTTTGATAGTTCAAATTTAAGAGAAGCTTTGAAAAGAACGGTAAACTTTTAATAGGCAAACCACATTTCAGAAATTTAAATAAAATTGTTTTTGTTAAAAAAGAGCAGGTCATATAGTGAAGAAATACTTCTTTTTTTAGTGTGATACTTTGGCTGTTATGGTGTGAAATGCAAGTATAAGACAATGTAATTTCAGTGTTAAGGAAATGAAAACTTGTTCACAAATTAAATGTGAAGTATTTTAAAATATATTTTCATATGGCTGGTAGGAACTGAAGAGCACTAAAACACAAAACATACATTAAGCTATTTTCATTTCTCTTCAACAAGCATATAGAAAAGCGTCTTTAAAACAGGTGATCACTTGCTGATAAAATGAAAGCAAGATTTTTTCCATTTTCAGATAGTAATAATAGCCTTCAAACACAAGAGAATCTTATGAAGGTTACAAATAACTTATTGGTTTTCTTGGATGTGGTTTTTTTTTGAGGATATCCTTTTATATTATTATTATTCATTTACTTTAAAATATATTTGTTCTGGATGTCAAAACTCGTAAAGAAAAGGTATACCTACCCAGAATACCAAGCTGGATCTGATTTACGTTTAAACTATTGGTATCTTGGTATCTTAGAGAAATTAAACTAAATAATGAAAACAGCACTTTTTCTGCACCTCAAGTTCCCATGCTTATTCCAGTTACTTTTGAGAAGACAAGTTTCATGAAATCTTTACTGCTACCACATATTTGTAGTATAAACTAATCCGATTTGCATGCAGACTTATCCCAAAAGGCATCTTTGCAGAGTTTCATAAATGTTGAGAGAAATGAGCTACTGTGGACCAGCATGAAGGGAGCATTCCACAGACAGAGTTCCTCATGGGAAACAGGAATAAATGAATGGAGAATGAGAGGAGCTTTATCAGACAACCAGGTAGACCTCCACCTAACTGATTATGCAAAGAGGAAATTTGTCGTGTGGGTAAAATTCATGTAGGGCCTTAAATTTAAAGGCAAATTTTTCAATGCTAGCCTTAGAATTTTTTATTATAATAATTAAAATTTTAAAAAGTCAGTTTTCTGCTGTTTTGTGGGTGTAAACACTATGCTTGATTCAGCAGTCAAGTATACTCTTCCACAGTAAAATGATTCTCATACTTTACAAAAACTGTTCAAGGCACACAAACTTGTAATTTCCAGTTAGCAATTTTCTACTGGGGGGCTGGGGAGGGTCAGGTCACATTTTGAATTAAGTTATCTTTAAAAGAAAACTGGGACGATTAAGCCACCTGCTTTGAAGAAAATCTTCAGATCTTCAAGTTTTATGAAAGCACTGGTATTCTAGCAGGAACAACCCCTTAGGGGTATGTTGGGCCCTTCTCTGCTTGAATATACTGTTATGCCTAAGTAAACTATTATGCTTAACTAGTCTCTCTACATACCATCAAGTTAAGTTTGCTATAGACATCTTATGCTTTCCAGTTGCAAAACTGGACCATGCTAAGAGGGAAAGTAGTGGAGGGAGGAAAAAATTGGAATGATGTTTGATGGGAAGTTGATTTTATTGATAATGGCCTAAGAATACACTCTTGTAAGGATCCCTTTTTTGTTTCCAGCATCCAGTTGTGCTCCTGCCTAACTGTATGCATCTACTGGCCTAATGTTCTTCTGTTACTGAAGCATGACATAGCACTGAAAGCTTGTTGATGTAATCTCCGAAGGCTGGAAAGAACAGAGGAAAAACTTTTAGATTGTTCTCTTTCTGCTAATACTGGAATAAACCAGAATGACATTGCTAAATATCTTGATCCAGTAGACCAAGATTTTGTCTCCTCTCTAACATATCTAAACACTACATCTACCTGATTGTTCTAAAGAAATGTATATTTTTCAAGGTAACTATGCCATTATTCTGATGTTACACCACTTGGGATATTTATTCTTTGAAAAAACAATAGCAGACAAAAAAAAAAAAAACTAGTTCTGAACTACTGCCTGTGGTATGCTTCTTCCTTCTTTTGTCTTTACCTCAGCAGTACTTAGTAGTCAGATATCCACTGATTTCACTGGGAGCTCTCATTATTCAGGCCTACAGAAAATTACACTTCATGTTATTTGTCTTGGGGACATCCACAGAACTTCCTGATGCACAGGTAACAACTTTGCAGGGCAAAAAGTAGTATTGCTTCAGATTTTCTGATGTTCCCCTGGTGGCAAGATTTAGCTTAGAAAGTAAGCACTTGACCTTGCAATGTACAATTACCAAGTTGCCAACCTAACTATGCTTAATGTATTAGAATGACAATTAGTGTGCTACCTACTGTACTACTAGTTGTATTTAGCACTGGAATGAATACAGGGTCCAGGGATGCTGACAACATAAATACTAAGATGTGAGTTAGCCTCTCCATTCAGTTCCATTTAGTGTTTTTGATACTACAGCAATAACATGCAAGATGAATAACACTTCCTTGCAAAAATCTTATACACTTCTACAATCTGAAAAAAGTCCAGAAGAGAACAATATTCTGAAACTGTAATTAAGAACTGAACCCAACTGAAAAGAAATTCTGGTCCAGTATATAGTATAAGGTCATAAGGAATAATCAGTTCTTAAAATATCCGAGCAATCAACTTTTATTCTTCTGTATTTGTCACTGAGTATTCTTCTTTGTTATTTGTTCCTGTTCTCTACCAGACAATCAACTTTTTACACATAAAACAAATGTCTGTTTATGGATTTACATTCCATTATCTACTCTGTTATACTCCCTATCAAAATTAGTCGGACAGTTCATTTGGTTGGTTTTAGCTATATAACACTGCAGAAAAATAGGAAATCAATTGAACTGCTAATATGTGTTTTGATCTGTGTTTTGATTAAACTGGGGTAGCATGCTGTAATTCAATCCATAGATTTCATTTTTTTTAAATTCCACCTTTCTAAACTGTGGCTTCCATTTATGAGATGTTGAGGTATAAATCTGTTAAGCAAGGAAAACCAAAATCAACTGTAATTCAGTTTTCAGATAAAATAATTGAATACATACAGCCTGAAAAGATAGATCAGCATATTCATTTTTCTTGTCATTTATCTTAAATATTGTCATCCTTTTCATCTTACTAGGCATTCTGTCATGGCAAATAACTGCAAGATTTTCAGACTTCTAGCACTACAGAAGAGATGTTTCTGCAGTAAATTGCAAAAACCACCTAAAAGCACAGGATGTACTATTTTAGACTTATGAAATAAAATTACTCCATATTGTACCTGTTGCACTTTAGGAGAAATTAAGGGTGTTAGGTGTAATAGCAACAGAATAATTTAGTGGTTGGAGTACATAAGAGATGTATTCTTGGCACTGTCAGTAGGTGGGTATATTTATCTCAGACCCAATTTCTTCATACAAATCTTGAAGTAGGTCAATATTACCTTTTAAAAACAGTTATAGATCATCCAGTGAAATACAATAACAGAGGATTATATTACAATCATCACAAGATCACAGTAAAAAGTGATAAAACAGCTCTGATACCCATTATTGAAAAAATGCAATAAAGGCTGTGAATAATAAATTATTAATGCTGTCATCTTCAGAACTAAAATTTGGCCAAGCATTTGAGCTGGACAGAAGCACAGGGTGCCCTCCATATTATAGGGGAGTATTGTTCTGTTACTGATTCAGAGACGAGATTCCACCCCCGCCCCTTAATGAAAACTTTTCCAGTTTCTTGGCTTTTCTATTGATCATATAGGCCATGGTTCCTAGCAGATGTCTGCAGACTGTGCCTTTTTAATAATGTCTCTTGCCATCTTATCTCTAACTTTACCTGTTTTCCCCAACTCTGTGTTCCCACCATCCTCATTTTCTCAGCTCTAGCTTTATTATCTCATATGGTGTTATGCCATTTCAGCATACTAGCCTGATAGCTATTTATAATATTTTTGTTGGAACACATTTAGTATTAGGAAAAAAAGGGTCATTATGGGCTGAGGCGAGTACTGGACCTGGTGCAAGAGAACGGGAGGGAATTTACAACTACTGGTTGCAGAGAAAGATCAAAACAGCCAGGACTTAGACTAGGACTGTGTTCCACAGTAGCCCAAGGAACAAAAAGGCCAAGCCTTCTAATGCCAGTCTTATAAGATGCTGCACACCCAGACTAATATAAAATGGAAAGTGACTCCAAGTACAATGCATCATTTACAACTGATTCCTTAAATGTGATAAACTGTACATTTTAATAAAGGTACAAATGTAAGACTATAATAACTAACAACTGACATATAAGTTAAGCCATAATGTATGTCTTGGTTTAATGATTGCAGTGAATTTAAGAAAAATAAATAGGTCCAGATTTAAAGTAATTGGATTTTTTACTACCAAAAATAAATTGTGAGAGCATGTACAATAATGTACTGTACTTTGCCTTTATACAGAATAGGAGCATTCTGTAAATGTCCACAAAGCCGTGCTCACTGTCTACCTTCAAATCCCTTTGCCATGACTAAAAAACAAAATGAAACAAACAAACAAAAAAACATAAAAAAACATACAAAACCCTCACATACGCAACTGCTAGACAGCTGTTTTCCTGACCTCCGTTTTTCATACTGAACAGAGTTGTTTCATTGCTTTCTTGTCCTTCCTCTATTCATCTGTGTCCTTCCACCTGTTAATGGTAGAGTTAAACTCTAGACTGTGAGGTCTTTTGGGCACGGAGTGTCCTTTTCTAACGTTTGCACTGTGAGGCCAAAGGAGTCTAGGGATCTCAAACTCTACAAGGTAGGGCACTTTACTTCATGGAATACAGGGCTTGGATGTGGCATTTTGTTCTTTCCACCAGGCTTGAAAGAAGCTGCAGGAAGGAGTCAACCAGAACAAAATCAAATCAACGTGAAGAAGGACCTCTAGTCACTGATGACATCAGATTATTTGCTATTGTTTTGATGGACTCTCCTTGGCCTCTTCTGATCTACGGTTCATTCCAGTCTTTTTCTCTTTCATCTCACACTATCTACATTTCAGTTTCAACTACATCTTTTTTCTGTTCTCTTCTCTGCTTTTTCTCCTTCCACTCATTCTTCTATATGGTTTTCTCTTTTTTATGAAATACTACATAAAAATATTTAAGTTCAAGGTAAAGCCTTGTACTTTTGGCTTCATGGGCAGTGTAGTTCCCCACTGCAAAGATGCTGGTACTTATTTATGGAGTATGAAAAAAGTGCAGTGAGAGAAACAGAATTTTTTGTAGTCTCGGAATATTGGTATTGACCCTGTGTCTTGCTAGAAAAAAAATGGTGAAAAATTGGCTGGGGTACAGCAAAGAATCCCAAGGCATGAAGGCCTGAGAAAACACCATACAATGTGAAACTTCAGAAGTTCAATGTGTTTTAGCTGTTTAGAAAGAAAATTGCAAAGTATGCACTACAGTGCATAAATATCTTTATGGGAAGAAAATACAATCTACTAAAAAGTTCTTTGATCTTACGAAGAGCGATATCACTAGAACAAGATGCTGAGTACCAAATTCAAATTGCAAATTCAATGCAGATCAGGCATGCAATATTTCAACAGTAAGAACATCTGATCACTGTAAGAAGTGCAAGCCAAACAGTGGCTTCAAATATGGCATGGATGCCTTTGTTGAAGCAAAAATTCAGTCAGCCTTTGATCTTTCTCTTTTTCAATAAGAAATGCATTTTATTCAAACAAGTTAGCCTACAATGATGGTTGGTTTGCTTATCTCTTTGGCTTTGAAATCTATGAATCTTATGATGTTCAGCAACTCGGTGTCCTCAGTTCTACCAAACTTGCCTGTACATTCTTCTGATTCCATAGTTATTGTGTAACAGAAGATTCTTTTGAAATACTGAATTAAAACATCGTTAACTCTTTTGAAGTCTCAAAACCTCCTTCCAAGTCTGTGGCATAGTAGAAAGATTATCTACTTTATATTGCTTAGTAATTATAGAACTTTATGAAGTTTGTTGCTTATTAAGGTTTTGGGGACTAGGACTATTCATCTGTTAGCAAAGTGATCTTTTATTATTTCACCTTAGTATACATAATTACAATTTTGGTTGTGCAGTTCAAGAAAACTGAGAGGTATCAGTCAAGATGTTTTCTGGATGTTTGGTGCATCTCTCCCACAGCAAAAAACAAAAACAAAAACAAACAAACAAAAAAAACCCAACCAAACAAACAAAAAACCAGACTACAGCTGTACTAAAGAAACAACCAGGGCTGGAGCATAGGCCAAACACTGTTCCAGTACTGCCCATAGTGTTTAATTGTTAGCATGCATCCAGGCACAAATGTTGAGCCACTAGAGAACCAGCTCTGGATATTTCATCTGCTAATACAGATATAGCCACAGAATCTAAGGCTACACATATAAGTCAATTCTCCCCCCTAAGAACTGGATTAAAATGTCTTTAATAAATCTATCCAGTCCTACCTTAAAGGCTAATTATGAAGTTCTGAACATGATACATAAATTATTCAAGGACATAATAATTATACTTACAACTAGAACTTAACGCAATTCAAATTTGAAGCTAACAATTCTTTGTCTGTGGAAACAGTATTATTCTTCTGTTGGCAAAATTAAGAGCTACCAAGAGCTTCTACCTTTTTTTCGTCATGAGTAGCTATCTTTGTCAAATGATTAAGTTTTCTTTCAACAGCTTACATAGTGTATAAATGACTGAACTGAAGCCTCTAAACTTCAAGTTTGAGGGCGCATTTTCTCACCCTAGAACACTCCGAAATCTTTCCAATATTTCATATTCTTCTTGAAGTGTGAATATCAGATTTGAACACAGCACAGTCACAATAGTTTATAGTGATATGCTCACAGACATCATCTACTTCTACTTGATAGTCCTCCTCTTGTAAACGTATTATCTCATTTAACCATAACACTGCACTGAGAATTCCTGTTCAGGCAGTTATCTTCAATGACCTTGTGTTCTTTCCGAGACACTGTTTTCAAAGACAATCTCTATTATGTACTAAGTACAAAGTGTGTACTTTGTTTCCAGGTTTACTATTTTGTACCTAGCTATATTAAAACAAATATATTTCCCTATAATCTGTTGATAAAACAAACAAACAAAAAAATTCATAAATCACCAGACATTGTGATCTGCAAAGGTTTTGTAACGCTACTTGTATGATCAATCAAAACATTGACTAAAACCTAGTCAGGAAATAATTCTCTGAGAGATCTTTCTGCTTGTGGCCATTGGTATCTTGCCACACATATCTGCATTTTGACAAGTGATAGTAAGCCAGTCTTTAATACACCTTGTATATGTCTGATTGATTCCCTGTATTGCGCTTTTAACCCAAATGCCATATATTGCCAAAACAAATCAATTGAAAGATCCACATAATAATATGTCAATATGCCTCATTAAATAGCCTGTTTGCAAAGGAAATGCTGTGGATATTTAACACCAGTTTAGTAGTTTTAGATTAATTGGGACAGTTTTTCTTTCCTGTTTATTTAATTTCATATTTGTCAAAATAATCTCCCCATGGAATTAGATATTATCCATACTACTACTAATAATAATAATAATTAGTATTATTATGGATATGCTAGTTGTAAATTCATAGTTACAGCTGCATTGTAAATGCACTTAAAATGAATTCTGTTGATTTTGAATAGGTTATATATATTCTGCCCTAATACAAATCAATTACTATTAGACTGAGTATTTGTGAACGTTTTCTGTGATTCAAATGAAAGATTCAAAGTCAGAAGTTTTTTTAAATGACTGAATAAAATAACAGAACAAAACAGTGGCATCATATGTTTCTTTGGGTTTCTTTGGTTTTAAGCTTTAACTTCATAAATGCCTTATTTACAATACATGTAAGCATTGATTTAAAATCTCCAGGATAGGCTGTGTGTTTAATCAATGATGTAAAGTATTTCTATACCCTTCATCTGTATTTTTTCTACTCATCTTAAAACATGTGAGAGAACAAAGACTTACAGATTACACATCTTGCATTTGTAGTCAAAGCCCATGTTATACCTTTACTCCCGCTTGCTTCACATGTTCCAGCCCCCTTTGCTACTTCTCTGATGTTTCACTTGCCCTTAGTCTGGTCCCCGGTTCTCAAAGGTGCCATATGCTAGGAGATACATAATGTGATACATATACACACTTGCACAGGTATACTTCAATCACAATAAATTTTCTTCTGTAAATTTGGATTTCTTACTTGAACCTACATATGCAAATGATATGCAAATGACAGTGATTTCTGTGTTAAAAATTAATGATAGCTAAGTTGGTGAACAGATCATAGCTCATGATGCTCTGTTCTTTTAATGCTACGTTTAGAAATTGGTATCAGCAACCTCAGCCACATATTATCACATCTTCAGTAGTTGTAGCAATCACAAAAGAACCTAGAATGCAAATTTGGTCATTGATTTTGTCTTTTGCTTAATGTTTGTAGTTAATTTCAAAGGATGGAGAGACGATCCGATTGTCTAGTGGCTGAAGTTCAATAAAAATATAATAAAACATTGTTATAGCAAACGTTTCATAGTTAAATTTCTGGTGAAGTCTGATTTCATTCATTATGTTCTAATACAGCCAAAGCAATGTTAGAGAGAATTAAGCTCCCATAATATTGAAGAATTGTAAGAGTACATCGGATTTGTTACATTTTAATTTAAATGAAGACATCGTTTCTATTTTGTACTGATTTAAGAATACACACTTGAAACATATCATACCTAAATCAATAATGAACAGCATGTGATTCCCTGCACTTGTATTCTGAGAAATTTATCTGTAAATTGTGTGTGGAATGGAAATTAAGAGAATGTGTTGCAACATACTGAGCTCTTTGATGGAATGATGTTTTTATTTGATATTGCAGCATTCTTCTCAGTGCAAGATTTTGGTAAATTTTCTTGAGTGGCCAGGGAGCCCTGAAGGTATATCAGCTAACACTAAGTTTTTAAACCTATAATTCAGCAGGTAGAACTGGTTTATCAGCTCTGGGAGCCAAATCAAAACATCTCAGTTTCTCTAATAACTTTTCAAAGTAGTTTCTTAATAGTAGTAGAATTTTGTTGTCCAAATCTTGTGTTTGTAGCTTTTTTTTTTTTTGCCACAGAACCCAACTCTGCAAAAGGTAAGCAAGTTTAAGCTACAAAAAATATTTATCAGCCTCTATAATATGTCATAATTTTCACATACATATACTCTTTAGTTGCCTGTCATGTTAACAAGTGTTAGAACATTCCTTATAGAAGGCAGTAAAGCCATTCTCTACCGACATTTCATTCACGTGAAAATGTGAAGCGTTTTTTCCCTACACCATCCAGACATTCTTGTTGTTTCAATAACAAAAAATAAATAAGTAAAGACAATAATTGCAGAAGGCCAGATCCTAACAATAGCAAATGTCAACTGTATACATCACAAACAAGAATTGGCAAAGAGGCATGTAGAGACAAAATTGAGTTTCACTGAAGTAAACAGCAAAACCCCTGCTAAGTTCAATATTCAGGACTTTGTACCGCGTATTTAAAAGTAAAGTTAATAAGCATATATAATTTAAACTGAAATGAGACAAGCTGATTTTTTGAGGAAATAAAAGCAACAGACCTGCTCTCAAGAACTGCAACAGAAAATGAGTTTTTTTCTTAATTTTCAGGCACTGTCAAGTATAGTTTCCCATAGTATCCCATTTATCCTTTTGCTATATGGTTTCTGAAAATCTACCAAACTGGTATCTGCTAAAAATCTCTGCACTAAGGTAAGCCTGAAGAGGACATATTCAGAATCTTGCAAATGAGATGACTAATATGTATGAAACCATTGGACTCAATATCCTGAGGCATGAGCAAACTGTCACCACTGACTGGTGACTCAGATGTGCAAATGTTTCCTTCAATCTAAAAAACATTAATGTGGGAGAAACACAGATGTTAGTAAAGAATACAGGACTGACTCTGTAAGGCTGAAGATTAATATCTCTTCCTAAGCCTAATCAGCAGTACAGAAAAAAAAAATGGCATAAATGCTTCTGATTAAGTATATTTATGTTTGTTATTCCTATTGTATATGATTTGTATTACTGTAAACAATCTTTTCTATGCTGTTACAGAGCTAAGAGCAGAACCAACCTGCTATCCAATATCTGTCTGGATATGGACAGTACTTACCTAGAGACTGAAGCAATGAAATTCTTTTGTACATTGTGTATTTTTTTGTATCTAGCCTACATTACTTTAAACTGCCTAATCTGTAACCTATCATCAGTTTTTCATCAGTTAGATTTATTTTCTCCAACATTAATAAAGCATGTTTGATCTACAGGGGCCCTTATTACAACTGCTAAATAAAGTAATACAAGATAACTGTGTAATGTTATTTCAGATTAAAAAAACACATTGGCCAATATTTCTGTTCCTTTGATATATGATGTGCATTTTCAATTTTCACCACTTATACCAAGCTTACTGTTTATTTGTATCCTTGTTCAAAGAAAACTGCTGACTGAGATGTACCAGGAGTTTATCTTGTTGCTACTGATTTCATTTTCCGATTGCCTTTCTCAAAATTAGTACGGCATATTTTAATATTAAATCTGTCTGGAATATGCTCTATTCTACTGAACAATCTGCAAGCAACAAAGAACAATCGCATAGCACTGTCACCACTTGGAATGTGGTAGGCTGATAATTCTGCTAATAGAAGGACACAGAAAGATGCAGAAGAAACACGACTTCTTTTCTTGAAATAAGCTAAGTATAGAGATCCAAAAAGTAGATTTTAAGGCTATTGCTGAGGGGCAGATTGGCTACATGGAAAAACTGTTTACACAGAAGCTGTGTTGCAAAATGGCATGCACAGAAGTGTTTCCTGGGAAGAAGAAACATCTACTGGTCATCCTGACAACAATCTTTAAGAAACAGTGATTGTGAAAGCTTCTCTGAAACTTCAAGCCAGATGTAATTTAGCAAATCATGGCAGAACAACAAATGCATTTTCAAAAATTTCAGAATATGTTATAATCTGAAGTGAACCTGCAATTGGAGTTTGAATTTCAGAAAACATCCACTTTCTCCAACATTACCAACTATTTAATAAAAGAGATTTCTCTACAAACAATGCCTTTCACAATTTTTTACAATTTCATTCAACTCTAATAATAAAAAAAAAGTCATTTTGTCAACTCATCAGCTCATCCTACCAGATGGAACTGTTCATAATACATTTTAAAATGTTCTTGTTGAGAAATTAGCATATATATTATACATAGTATACTGTATAGGTATACGCTGAAAGTCCATCACTGAGATTAAGTAACAGAGCTAATAAGTACCTTGAACTTTTTCTAGACTGATTTAACTTAAAAGAAAATGAAGAAAACCCATATTTTATTTATAAATTCAATTACAGTAGAAATGGGCAATAATTAATGTATCTTGTTTTTTCTTCTCAGGAGACTGAATACTTCTTAATGTCCAAGATTTTGCTTCCTAAATGTTTTAGAGTTGAATGTCCTCTAAGGAGACACTGGCATTGGTAATTAGCATTGATGATTAGCATTTTGGAACAGGAGATAACTGATTAAAGCCATAACAAGAAAATAGTATTTCTTAACAATCAAAATGTATACGTTTTTCCTATGATACACAGTAGCTTTCTGACCCTTTACCATGGCTCTGTGGAAATTGTTGCATCGTTACAGTGACATTATACAGCATACGTTACACAAGGAAAGTATTAAGACTAAAATAACAGTGCTTGATAAAGATTAAGCAAAAATAGTATCTAGTTAACAAAGGAAAACTATTGTACAATAAACAGGGTAGGTAAGAAAAGAATCCCCAGCATATAAGGGGATAGACCCCCAGCTCATGCTGGGACTCTCTATATGTAGGATGACAAAATCAAATTCCATTAAGGAAACTCATCCTCTGTCCTCTGCAGCTCTAGCTTACACTGAGGATGGGCCTTTCTGAGCGAGGCAGCTTCAAATTATTTCTTAGCAGGTGCTTTGTCACAACTGTCAAAGCTCTGCTCAGATGAAACACAGAAGCAAGACCCTTCTGATATGCAATTTTTGTTGTTGTTGTGAAACCATTTCTTAACTGCTAACAAGTTAAGCAAAAAAATGTAGACATCATAAAATTATTGTAATTTCATTGGTAATAATTGCATGTAACAAGTCTCAAATACACACCAGCCTTGTTTGAGAGAGTGACTTGAAAGATGCAATTTATACAACATGTGCAGACTGAAACAATATACTCTTTGATTCTGGAGAGCTGGTATACAGTGATTATCGGTTATGCACAACTAGAAGCTAAGACTTCTTACAGTTACCAAATGCTTTACGTACAGTCCCTGGGAAATGATAGTATTTCCTGAACTTGCATTTTCTTTTTATTTTTAAAAATAAACATTTAAAAATATATAACAGTCTCTTTTAGGAACATTAATATTTTACTTAAGTACTGTTAATATATATTATTCAACATTTATCACATAAAAATCTAATCGCTACTGTATATAAACAAAGCCTTGTAATAACATTTTATATGTATAAAGCTGTGAATGACAGCATGACAAACAAGCTCTGTCTCCCAAAGATAAAACAACGCTCGAGGAGTGGATGAAAGTGAACCAAGTATTGATGGCTGTTTTTGTAGATCACTCTATTTAGGTGCTTATTGCTATAAGCTGACTGTATGGAACTCAAAAAGGAATATTCCACATTGAAATGCATTGTAAATGTATCCCCAACCAGCACAGATGGCATAAAATGCTTAGCGTTGTTTTCAGACGACATGTCATGCTGTGGGAAGATATGGCTGGAATAAACACATTTTATTTTGTCTTCTGACATTTTTCCATATGATTTAATTATTCAGCGAATAGTCTAAACGAGACCTTCAGTATGAGTGGGATCTATTATATGCTCATAAGCAAATTCAATACTTTGTCAAATATGTTTTAGAAAATAAATTTGCATGCCATGTAAATAATATAACATTTGGTTGCACTTGGTTTAGCTTATGCAATTTGCCTAAAGGAACAGGTGATTTTGAGTTTACTTTCCCTTCATCTATATATTCTGAATAGCTTACATAATCAGCAATTATTCAGACATCAATGTGTAAAAAATAATTCTTTCATTTCCAGAAAAATAAAAGATTGATTCTAATCTGTTTTCACTATGTCTTTAAATGATAAGAGACAGAAACTAACAAAAGTTAGATGCAGCATTAGAAAGAAAAAAAGGACAGATTCTGTGTCAGCTCTGTGCAGATGCAGAAGAATCAAGTACAATAACCTTTTACATGCATTAGTCAAGAAATGGCACTGCACAGATAGTTTTTTTTCCTATTGCAGAACAAAGAGCCTGAGTTCATGCATCACTGAATGTGAGGCATCAGCTTCCCATCAGGGACTGGCTCTTGGGGAGCCCACAGGCAAAACAATGCAAACTGTAATTAGAATACTTTTCTCTCCCATTCTGGGAATAAACAATCTTTTCGTTGTTCATGTTTACACAAATAACAAAATGTTCAGCTGCGTTGTAGTAACTGTATACGATACAGTGGCAGTGTTGTTATAAATAATATATATGCCAATGTAATTCAGGTTCTCTAATAAATGTAGAAATTCTTTAAACATTTTCAACCTCATGAATTGCTCATTTTCTGCATAGTATATGACTCAGATTCTGTAATGTCTTTTCTGCTTAAATATTTTCAATTGAATGATAGTGAGTACAATCACTTTTAAAAGTATTTAACTTTTTCTATTTTTTTTTCAGAGCTTTTGAACTTTATACTATCTAATAAACTGAGGGAGTAGTATAAAAAAATAAATAAATTCTTCATGTGCCCTTGAGTACAGAATTTTTCTCTACTTTATTTGGTCTAATAAAAAATAGCAGTAGCATTTTTTATTCCCTGCAATTATAATTACTTTATAGTCATGGAAGTCTTCCCGTTTTATGCTAGACCTTTGCAGTTGTTTTTCTTCCTTAAAAGCCCTATCTACCTCTAAACTCATTATTTACTTTAAGAAACAAAACACACGGGAAAATTTAATATCTAGTATCATTGCATAGCCTATTTATAAATGGATGTTTTATTTCAGAAGTGAAAAGCAAAGCAATTAATATTTTATTACTACTCTTGATTATGCCTCTAACATACTGTAGAGAGCATACGTTCACTAACAGAGGATGGGATAGGAGATTTAATACACTTTTTCTGTTTTTTATCATTACCTGTATATTATTGTGTTTGGAATGCATGCTATCATAATACTAAAATGTAATAGTATGTTGACTAACACCATCTAATGTTAGATGACTACAAAAAAAACCAAAACTAATAGCAATTAAATGACATGGTCAGAATGGTGTGAAAGAAATATGAGTTTACTACTTTGATTTTGTGTGGCTAAGAAGAGTACCCCTTCCATGGAGTAAGCAAAGGAAGACAATACAGTGCGAGCAACTGCAACCACGATGCCGAAAGTTTAATGTCTAGACAAAGGGCTTTTTTTGTCAGTCCAGACCAAGTGACCAAATTTTACAGACTCTGTGGGGAAAAATGGGCAAAAATTTGCACATGGCTTGATGAGGCATACCAGAAGAGAAATAGAAGAAAATTACTGCCTTGTAGATCTGTGTAACACAGAGGACAGTGACTTGCTCAACCTGGGTATTTATAAATACAAGCACAAGAGAAGGTCTTACCTGGAAATCTTTTGAAGTGAAAGAAAACATGGTCTTTTTTCAATGTATTGTTTCACAACTATAAAATATTTGGCCAGAGGATTACATTTGATCCAAAACATTTGACGTCAAAGCAAAACCAAGGAAAATGCATTAATGAGGCTTGACAACTAAAATAAAAGTCATGTTGTGTGATACAATTATGTAAGCCATGACAAATTTAGTGCAAATGTGATCTTTCTCAGCCTTGTGAGGTCAATAATGGGCAGGAAATTCTTGCTAGTGCTTACTTTTGTATCACTGTGGTCACTTAAAGAGCCACTAATTTTCCAACATCTCATTAAGACGGGTCTTTGATTTGCATTGTGCTTATTACCACACTTGGAATGATGGAGTTCAATGTGCTTTTAAAATCTATACCACATATGAGAAAGTAAAATAATGATTCATATAAAGGCAAAAATTTAAATTATTTTGATTACCTGCAGCATAGCTACATCTGCATGAGAAGCCATCCAGTAGACAATTGCTAGTAGCTTACTTTCTAACAAAATTATTATCTTGACTTTAGAATACACCTGACAAAACAGCTCATGTCATCAAAAGAGCATAGGATGGAGTCTTGCTAGAATACGAGTCAGCCTTGAATGAATTTTTACCGTTTGTTACCATATATCCTTACAAAAAATTCTATAATAAAGGCAGGGGTATCTTTGCTAGAGCTTCCTGACAAATATGATTTTGCCAGAATTCTGAGAACTTTTGAACCCATTAATTCCTACTTTGGCTGTTTTAGATGATAAATAGCCTCAGAACTTGGAAAAAAATAACGAACCGGACCTTTTCAGTTCTAATATTTATTCCTATTTTGTTTTACAAGCAAAATAAAAACTGTAGATGTCATGCCATTAAACCAGGATTAAAAAAAATCACAAAAAGACTCTGACTTTCCGGCCAAAATTGGTAGACTTCAGGGACCCAAAATCACATGTCTAAGCGTATGTTTCAGTACCTAAAAATGGAACTTGATTGTCTAAGATTGGAACTAACTCCTGGAGCAAATGAGGCCTGTGGTTTACTTTCTGAGGTTCTTTTAGTCAATCCAGGGCTTGGAAGCAAGCCAGACAGATAGCTATGGAAGAAATGGTGTTTTAGTACACAACAATGAAATTCATACAGAAGCCCAGACAAGTTACTGTGACCATATGCAAAGATGTTTATCTGCCTCCTGAAATAGCCCATAGGAAGCTGAGTATAAATCTGGCTTCAAGCCACCCTGATACACAGCTCAAAATCTCAACCTGGCATGACCAGTAAGAGTTACACAGTTTTTAATCTGCAGATTTTTAACATAACAGCAAAAAGAAAGCACATATTTTCCATGTGCATAGCCATATGAATAATAATACATGCATGAGTAAGTTTAGACAATGTTGCAAAGAAGAACAAAATTTAGATTATGTAAAACTTAAAATTGCTTTAGAGCTGCATGAAAAATTGCTCTTTTAATTTTCAAATAAAAAAAAAAATCACCTTCCATTTCACCTTTTCTTCAAAAACACATCTGGCTATTCTTTAAAAAAATGTCATTACAATAAAAAATGGGAAAACTATTGTTTCCATCTTAGACATTTTAAGCATATATAAGGAAAAAATTGGAACTAAGGCCCAGACCATTCAAAAAATTGGAAAGAGATGGTGGCAGCTTCTCTTGTAACTAGTGAAAGGGTAGAGAATCACCCAGGATACTGAAATATTCATGTTTTCTTCTCAGATTGAAAAGACTTATATCTGCATTTCCTACTTCCCAGTGAAACTGCTCTGATCATCACATTATGCATTAGTCTGTGTTTTATGCATTAGTTTGTCTTTTCTCAGCCAGTCCTGTTAAATCTGTTCTGGTTTGCATGGGCTATTTAAATGTTCACTGACACAGATAAAATATGGGGCATTCATCCCTAAATAAAAAATACAGAATATTGAAACTCAATTCCTTGTGCTAAGAAATATTTAAGTATGCTTAGTGGAATAACATCTAGAGAAAAAAAAAATGAAAAAACATTCTGAGAAGATACACAGCATACTCAAGTCCAGATCTACTTTCTAGGTGCAGGTAGAAACTCGAATCCACACCTGCCAGGTTTTGGTAAGTGCTTTAATAAATAGACTTTTGGGTCAAAGAGGATCAGCTCCTTACTGATTCTGTAATTATGTCCCTTGCTTATGAATTCTTTTCTTTTCTACTAACACTATTTAGCAAACTAAAGTTTGCAAATAGCTTACAAGTGACAAAAGCACTGATATTTTAAGATGTTCCCAGTATGTTAACCACATTGCTTCATAAGATTAACAAAATTTAATGATTTTTTTTTCATACTGTCTTTTATGCTCTAAGCTTAATTCCATTCTCCCTAGACTCAATGGAAGTCACCTGATGTCAGTAGATAGAAAATACTGATTTCAGCTTGTATTAAAAATTTACAGCATTTAATACATAATCATCTGCTTACATTATATCACTTCAAACAGTGTTATTCATTCACCTTAGTTTTTGTTCATTACATCACTTGAGGTACTTTCAAATCAGCCTAAAACCTGCATAAACATCAAAAGATTTTTGTATCATCTTTAATTCCAGATGAGGAAAAGCTAATGATTTCAGTTTAGAAATTTGCTGATATTTGTTTGCATTCAAAACTCAGAATGTAATTCTCAGGAGGAAAGACTATCTGTAAATAAAAACTAATAATAACAACAAGAATATTTTTTAACATTAATTTTAAATAATTTAATACTAATTGAATTACTATTACTGATGTTATTCTAGTTAAAACAATGGTTATAAAGCAGTTGAGTTGAATTGCTAAGAATGAAAACCACTTTCTTTTCCTAACTAATGCAATGGAAAAGAATGTATGATTTATAATTCTAGCATACTTTGAAATAGTGGACTCAGTCTCAAAGAACCCCCAAAGAATTTCAAAACTTTAGATATACAGTGTAGTTCTTAGAATACAAAAACTGGACAGTAAAACATAGCAGCCAGACAGACAACAGCTTCATATGCTTATTAAACTCCAGCACATAGTAGGCTAAAGCATCAAATAAAGATTTATTTTTTATTCAAGTTCATGGAATCTTCAGTTTGCATTTGGAGTAAATACAACTCCTGTCTTTAATATTTCGTCCAAGTACAGAGCAAACTGCATGCAGTTTAACTTCTTTTTCTTGGAAAAAGTGAGGAGTCGATCATTTCACTATTGCACCTGTGGTTCTTTGCAGTGTGGCAAAAAGGATTCTTTTTTCTTTTTAAATGATTATTGATTTGGAGAATGGCTCAGATTACACTCTGATAAGATGAATTATGTACTCTAATAGCACATATAGACCTTCAGTTAGGAAGAGCTGAACCACCAATTGTATGCATAGTCCTTGGATTCTGTTGTGATTACTAACTTGGACACTTTAGTTAATTAAAAGGCAATACAAGTTATTCATTTATGGGCTGATCTAATTCTCATTAAAGTCAATGGGAATCCTTCTTTATTGAGAACTGGAGCAGACTGACATTTGTTCTCCAATTGCTGAGTTTGGAAGGATATTAAGATCTAAGTTTAAGAAAATGTTAAAGCTCTAAGAGATGTGGAGCAAAGCCATGAGAACATTGACTGAAGAAATCTAGTAAAATCAAGTACTAAAGAGTTATACAGTTTATAATGTAGCCATTTTCTCTGGTTGTTAATCTGGTTGAAATAGCCCTATTCCTTCTCTCTCTTGTCCCCAGTAAAAGAAGTCCACAAAGTCCACTGACATTGCAGTTACAACCAGCCACTGCAGAAAAGAATTCTCTGGACTGCAGTGCCACCCTGAGCAGGCACCAAGAGCAGGAATGGAAAAGGGGCAATAAATTAGTCCACCAGTAACAGAAAGGTGTGTTTTACATTGTCTTCTTAATACAGATGTAGGCTCTCAAGAGTTTTTTGTGCAGTAAAAATTTTCTGGTTTGCGGAATCCATAAGGGCTCAGCTAAATTAAAAGAACTTTGGGTAATTAGTGGAGAAGAAGAAACAGTCCAGTTATCCCAAAGAAAAAATGAGACAGTTTTCTATGATAATCCATAAACGTACTTTCCCACTATCAATGTACTTTCTTCAATAATCCATAAAAGTAAATGTTTAAGAAAAACTCCTTTTGGAATAAAAAACCGGTTATTTAAGTTGAAGCTTTGTCTAGTTATTGTTCCCAGCTTATAAATGGAAGTCCAGTTATTTGGATTTGAGCAATATAAAATAACTGGACTCTTCTTTTTTAAGGATGTACATATTCCACAAGTTGTTACAATGCACCCTGATAAGGTACACCAGTGCATACACTGGAAAAATTATTGCTCCAAAGTCTACAAATTTACATACTGTTGCCAGCTTCTATCTTTGCTGATATTTTGTACATGAAGTAGTGTATACATATACATTGTTTATTAAAGACACCCTTAAAAGTTTTTTTCTTCAAATTACTATGATCTAGTTATAGTAAATCTCTAACTGTAATTAAGTGCCTAAGAATATTCTCTTTCTTAAATGGAGATGAGATTTCATCCTTAAGTTTTGTTAAAAACAAAAATGTTGCAAGTGGTCCACCAACTCTTATCTGCGTCAGCACTAGCATACTTCCATGAAGTGCATGGCTGTAGGTATCCTGTTGCATGTCTCATTTAAAATCTTTCCTTTGCATTCTAATCAGATAGAAACAGGGTCCAATTCCCAATTTCAAAAATAAACACATTAAAGAAAATTAGCTTAGGCATTATTACAGTGTACATACATGAGCGTCTACATTTTTTTTTTAATGGGTACTTTCTAAACAGCATTTAAGTACAAACCATAATTTCTCTGTGTGGCTAATTTGACCACACATATTGCAAACTGTTTTCATTTTCCTTTATTGTCCTCTAATGATCTCATCAAGAGTATATAATTAGTGCAGTAAACTGCATAACACAGTCTCTGCCCTAAAGCAGCCAAGCATAGTTTTTGACTAGCCCCCTCTCCCACTGGAACCTGGTACTGGTAATGGACCATGATCAGTAGGAATTATATCAAGAGATATGCTCTTTTTTAAATAGCTTGTGATCTCTGGCTTGAAGCAACAGTTCTGGGGCTATCACCATCTGTACTGACACATACATGAAAGTTGTTCTGCATCTCTTTAATGAAGCTACCAAGGTCAATTAATAATGGCTTTGGATGCCTCAAAGACACTGTAAGACTGAGCAGCTGGATTCTGTGGCTATTTCTCCTTTTGTATAAAACTTTTAATATCCCCTTCAGTAGGTAATCTTAGAATTATCTGCTAAAATCTAAATCTATCGGTAGATATGAGTTTCTAAAGATACAATTTATCAAAGTAAGAAAACAATGCAGATGTAAGAAAAGCACAAACACAGAAATATAAATATTGTAAAACAGTCAGCTAGACTCGAGTCTAGGTGTGCCACGGAGGACCTTGGACTTCAAAGGTACCATTCTTTCTTTCCAATATGCAGCATATAATAATAATAAAAATAAAAACTTCTCATATAACATCCATGTTATCATATATAAAGGTATTCTTATTTTTGAGATCTGCTTACTGAAGGAGATGGCTGTAGGAGCACAAGGAATTACATGTCTGCTTTTGACCCAGTATTTTTGTCCCCACCAACTCCTAAAACAAGTCATAAAAGCCTCTAGGTGCAGAAAACTGTCCATAGTCCAGAAACAACACTGTACTACCACCTTTTCTACTCCCCAGATGGCATCAATATGCTTTTTTCAAAGAGGGTATGGCATGGACTCCAAATAAGTAAGTTTTACAAAAGCTAGAAGAAATTTCTTCTGGAAGAATAGGGTAGTATCTGTCTGTGTGTGTTAATACAAGTGTGTGTGAGTGTGTGTAAGTATATATACACACTCATATATATACATACCAATGACGACCAAAAAGACAATTTTAGATATTTTCCTACTGTCAGCCAACCACTACTAGTAGGACAGTGCTTAAACACTGTGCACAGAGTAACTTATAGAAATATAAGGCGAGGAGCAACAAAACCTAGTTAAAAATGCATTGAAAAAAAGAAAGGGAAAAATATCGTCTCAGTTAGTGTACAATCTGACATCAATTCATTTCCAATCACTTACATTTATTGGACCCTACATAGCAAAATGTCACATTGAGGAGCCTCTCTGGTAATTAGTTTATCATGACTCTAATCTTCATCTGCAATTAATCATGTAAAATCATTATCACTAGGTTAATTTTAATCTCTGTTCTTCGTCATCTACAGAATAAAGTACACACATGTAACGTTGTGGAACCATTTTGTCATTTGAATAAGCATTTAAAATCCCAAATAAATGTAAAAAGCTGTGCAGAAAAAAAATCCTTTACTTAAGGATAAAGTACCATTATCATTTATCTTTCATTGCTGCTGCAGCAGATTTTTAGATTTCACACACAACAATTAAAAGTTTTGGAAAAAGAAAAACTAGCAATAGATTAAGAATATAGAAATCCTAATAATTTTTTTTTAGGATTTGCTTGCACGTGTTCAGATTTTTTTGTAAATAAACAAATAGATATAAGCATACAAATGATAAAGATTCTTAAATGTATTTTTGCTCAACATAAATAACAATTTACTACGTTTATTTTGATATGCTGTGTAAACATTTGCAAATAAAATAGTAGATATATAAAGCAAAATCAACAGATGTAGAAATGAGAAACTAAGTTTATTACACAACAGTAGAGAATTGTTTGTCACATTCTTTCCCAGATGACATTGCACTAGATTTTAAACAACGACTCAAAGATTAATGAATTAAAAAGGAAAAAAAAAACCTGAAAATTAATGTATTATTTTACTCTGAAACAAAGCTCCTATTTAAAGAGCTGAACTAAAGAGGTCTTGCAACTAAAAGTTTCAGTAAGTGAAATTCTATAATGTTCACAAAACTACAGTGCGTATAGAAACAGCATGAAGAGTAATGATTTCTCAAGTTTTAATGGAGGTTTATAAAATGCCCCAGGTTTTTTATGTCCTTTGAAGTCTAAAGCAGGAAATCTGAATTTTGTAATGTTTTCCTCTTAGAAGGAAGGAGGAAAAGTCCACACTTAACTACTACTTCAGGATATGGCTGCAAGTCCTCAGGAGTGAAAGAGCATAAACTGACAAAAACAAAGTGAAAGTGTAGAAAACATTGAAGTTAAACTAAATTTATACATTTCCAGGTCACACATACCCTTCTGACACACACAAAAAAATATGTTTCTAGTTGTGCTTGTCTGTATTAGATCTAACCAAAGAAAAAATGAAATGCCATTCTTCTTTGCTGCCAATCTCTGTTCTTTTCTTGAGAGCACAGTAACCATTAGAAACGTTTAAAAAAAATCTGAAAAGAGATGGACATGAAATGAGACTCCTACTTTTGAAATAGAAGACTCTACTATTGAAAAAAGCTTTCACTTCCTGCACAGCAACTTAAATGTGTTTATTTATCCAATATAGTGGTTTCTTCAAAAGTATCTTCCCTCTAATAATGCTGCCATTTATGTCATTTTCTAACAATAATTATTGTGCTATCAATCAGTGCAGATCATTGTAGATTTTCCTGTAATTCATAGCCTTTAAACAAATAATATTTGGAATTTGCACACTTCATACATGTTGCACAAGAAACTCCCGATTTTTATAATTTCATTACATATCTACTCACTGAAGTGCTAAACACTGCATCTCAATCCCTAAAGACATGACAGATTTTAAAAGAGTTCCCAGCTTCTGCCTGTACTTGAGACTTTGTCCACCCACAGTGGGAACTCACAAATTTGTGGAAGAGATCAGGGTACTCTTATCTGGAAAGAAGAGCAAAGAAGTAATCCAGTTGTAAAAGACACAAAATACAGGCATCCCCTCTAGTTTCTGAGACCAGGGAAAGAGCTGAAGCCATTGAAGGACTTGTCTGCCATTTTGCAAGAAATCACAAATTCCACTTTTGTTCACATTCAAAACACACGCAGTCCTGCTGTGGAAGACACACAGTTATATTTTAACGATATAATTATGATATAGCAGCAGCTAAATGGGTTTTCTGCCCAGTAAAGTACAGTAGGAAAGGTACAATCTGTCCCTGTTAAATAAAAATGTAATTAATAAGAACTAAAAGAATGTTGTATGCTCACATCTACTTTCAAATGTGAAGATAATTTTATGTAAAAGGAAACAGTAGAATATAATTAGTGTTCAGTTAAATAAATCTACAGCATGGTGACTATCACTGCATCTGGAAACGTGAGCTTCTGCATTTAAACACTTCCGCTTCTGTTAGCATCAAATTCTGCTCTTGCTAAGATTTTGAACAGGCTTTTACTTTATGAAATTCCCTGGCTCCCCCAGGCAATTTGTTTCCTTGGGATCAATAACTGTAAAAAGTACTGCCTCAGTGTGAATGAGGGTATGAGAACTGGACCCATGGCCTCTAAATGGCTCCTTTACATAAACAATGTATCACATGCCATTCTAACTACACAAAATAACGCAACAAAGGGGACCTTTTTCTCATAATGTTGGTGAACAATTGCATTGTACAAATCATGCTAAATATTAAGCATAGAAGAGTAAACGTGTACAGAATAATGCATTATGGATCTCTGATGGCACAGAAGAATTCATGTGAGCAGAACAAATATATTTCTCTCTGCAGTAATAAGAAATACTTATGTTAGATTAGAAGAAAAAGAACAAAACATATAAAAATAAACATAGAGCACAGTAAGTTAACTGACCACTGTTTTTCAAAATTATCTATTACAAAAAAAAAAAAAAAGACTTGATATCAATTGTTTTTCATAGCAGTATCCAGGTTCTCAACTGAAATGCAGTAGTCTTTACCGTTAAAAAAAAAAATCTGAAAAAGAATGAATTGATCATTTCTTCCATTTTATTTGCCACGCAGAGAAGCAAAAGCTAAATTTTAACATGTAACTAAGTCTGAATTTTTAATTAATGCAAACACATAAACAGAACAAATCAGTGAAGAATCTGCATATATTCCAGCCATCTAACAGACATTTTTAACTGCAATAGAGTATGCAGACAGTTTAAAGATAAGATGACATTTGAGGACATTGCTTGTTTAAAGACTCAGACTGACAGATAATTTTGATTTCTTTTACCAGTCTGTAGCACTGTGGGATTTGCAAGTTAACAGCAAAACTACCCGGTTACAAACCCCAGAGAACCCTTATGAGTGCCAGGAATCTCTACCTGTATAAAGGTGGCAGAAATAACAGAGTAACCTTCTGTGCCAATTTTTACCTACACTTCCATATCCCATCCTATCCTACCATACCCTAGCACATCTGGTTTGGGTAGAAGGTAGCTGCAGAATTGTTTCATTTGTAGGGAAGGGACAAAGCAAGCATGTGATATGTTGGAACTCTACTGTCCTCCCTAGTGCAAGTTGATGTCAATCCCTCAGGGACAGGATTTTAGTAGCATGATGGCTGGTTTAGCATCTTGCGACCATGGACTATGTAGCTGCAGTATGCTGCTGGTAGCTGCTAAATTCACAGAAAAAAGACTGAATTATTCCCACGGTAGTGTATTAATACTTGCAAAGCATGAAGCCATCTCAGAATCATTTCCTACTTCATTAAAACAAATTTAAACTGTCCTGGAAGTAACAGAAGTAACTGTTCAGTTACTGAAGGACTAAATTGCTGGACTATGTACATTCTCCTGGGGACAAGTGGCAAAGGTGTACTGCATAACACTTGGCACTGTCTTCTGGGTCCCAGGTGACATCTCTCTGACCCTCAGAAAAACATAATTACAGTTTCAGTGTTCTCTTCAGTTCCAAGTGTCTGAAATAATGAGCTGGCTCTAATGCAGCCCATCAGAGTGGCATTTACATCGCATGCAAACTGGGAGTGGAACAATGATGGTGTTGAGGGGGGTGCCAAACATGTTGCAGTGGTACTGAAATTTTTGTGGGAAGGAGGTACACAAGTCACCAAAGTTCTGTCCACACTATCTGCCAGAGAAATGAACCTCTGTGTACTTACTTAAGAAACAGAAAAATGTGGCAAGACACAAAAAAATGTGCCTCAGTTGTGCTGGTTGGCACAGCTCAAGTCCATGCCAGGCCATGCTAACAGTTAAGTGACACGGAGGATCAAGGATCCAGTCCTTGAGCTCAATGCCTATCTTTGTTTTATTTAGCAGTAAGGTTACAGCCTTATTGTCTCCCCTGAAGCCTGAGTCTAAATGCAGCAGAAAAAAGTTGGTCACTTCTTGATTTTTAGTGTAGAAGCCAAGTAATTAAAAACAAGCTGGTAATGCTGCCTAACATCATGCAGTGTATGAAGAATATCTGCTAATTTGTAGGATATAGTAAGAAGACTTACTTCTACACTTTCTAAGGTCAAAAATTAAGTTTCCTTTTTTATGAGCAAACGAGACTGAAGAACATGGCTTTATGAAGGCAATGGAGAAGATATCAAAGTGTCAGAACAGGAGAAAGGGGGCTGGCAAGATTCTCTCAACTATCAGCACTTCAGATCTGTAAATCAGTATCCCAAGAAATACAGTTCCAGACTCCCTGAATTATTATTTAAATTCATTTTTATTTATCAAATAATTTATATCATTAAACCTTGCCTTGCCTTCTAAAAAAATCCTGTCCTAAATACAGGTGTTTAATTTATTCATCTTCGGGAACAATGATGTCTCTATTACAGAAGTATACAATTGCTTTCATAAGCACATGAGATAATGGTGGTGATAGCACCCCAAATCTTTCTTCATAGAATCGCATCAGGTCTCTTCTGGTGCCGATTGACGATTTGTTTTGTTTCATTTTCAGCTGAAGACCAGAAAGTTTGCAGTGTTCTATTTTTGAAATAGGAAGTCTGTACTTCTTCTAAAAAAATGTATATATTGTTTAAATGTATATATTGTGTATACTTCAGAAGTTTTCATGAGATTCCTCTTTACCAGACTTTAAAATTGTAGGGGAAGCAGATAGATAAACATTATTCAATTATTAAAGAAACTTTCATAGCTTTTCAAATAAGGAGAAGTGTTAATATCATGTTGTCCTCAGTGTGGCCACTTACCCCTTAAATCCTCCTACTTCATTTGTCTTGAACACATCCTTCTTTTGTGGGAAGAATAAATATTCAATTTATTCCAAATGATTCCTCAGGCGGTATTTCCCAAATATGTTCTGATAAATACCAAATATGATATGGCCTAACAATTTCATAAGCCATTGGCTAACAAATTGTAATAAAGAAAGGTTGTTAAATAGTAAAAAGATACTCAGATGTATACCACAGAGAGAAAATAAATACCAAAACTGTGTCAATAAAATGTATACCATCAGCATAACAACGAAAAACACTTTGCAATAAAAAGAAATTGGGGTATTACACATTTATCCCAGGTTGTGAAGAATTGTACAAAATATTTGTGTTATGTTATAAACAGTAAGTAAATGCTTGGTTAGAAGCTGTATCAAAATACATAAAGCCAAGCAAGAAGAAATGAGTTGAACGTTAGTTTGGCATTTCTTACCCTTTCCCGAGTCCTTAATTTCACTTTCAAAGAGAAAATAACAGGGAAACTAATTTGTGTAAAAATGCAAAGTCTTAATATAAAAACAGCATTGTTTCCTAAAACATAACTTCTAGCTGAAGCAGGAGTTTCTGGATGAGATGCAGACACCAGCATTCAAATACTCTGATCATAAATGTCTAACCTAGTTCACTTAATTCTCAAATTAGAAAAGTCAAAAGGCTACTACGCAGCTAGTACAGACCTGCAAAAGAAATGGAGACTGTCGTGCTAATCGCATCAGCATGTTGGACAGCCAGAGGATATTATAACAAGAATACACATTTTTGTTCATGTGCCTAAAAAGGAGAATGATGGATGTGCAATATAGAAAAAGAAATCAATAGTTCACAGTTTTAGGCCTCAGAAAATCAGCTTTGTCGCCTAGAGTGTTCAAAACCTAAGAAAAAAAGCAATGTCTTGAAATGAGATGAAATGATATAATAGAATAATAACTGAAGGACCTGAAGCACTTTAATCACCTGAGTATTGTGGTGGTTTAATCACAGTGCAATATTTATGCACCTACTTGTATCATTCCATTACATGGGGCTTTAATCTGTTTTCCTTGAGGGCAAGAGAAAGATGCCACAAGGAAAAATCTCAGCCAGAAAGAGAGTTCCCTCTCCCTCCAAAGCTCCTCTCTCCACATTACCTGCTTTTTGATTTGATATAAAAACAGAAAGCCAGGTACAGAGCCAATTTCTATGATTTTGGCAACTTCAAGCTGACTTTCACAGAAACATTCTTCTCAGAAAAGAAATCCTAACTGAGCATAGAAATTAAAAATATCTGCAGTAAATAAACACAATCCACTTAGAATTGTTAAATGAACACATATTTCAGATGTATATTTAAAATAAAAAGTTACCTTAATAAATGTGACAAATTGAAACCATATGTCCCCTCAAACTTAAGCACATTTGTTTGCAAACATACATGAAAAGAGAAGAATTACTCAGAAAACAAATATTTTCTCAGAATTATTTAACATGTACTCTGAAAGTACATGTTCATTTAGAATTATTTAACATGTACTCTGAAAGTACATGTTCATTTAGAAGTGGGTAGTGCCAGTCCAACCAAAGACATCATCTCTCAGTCTCACCAGATGTAATCCAACCATGTGAAAAATGTAGAAATAAATTACCAAGAAGAAAGGAATATCCCTGCCATGGGCCGGGATACCTTCAACTAGATCACTAGATCAGGCTGCCCAAAGCCCCATCCAACCTGGCCTGATTAAGACAGATACAATCAAGCAGAAAAGGCAGACTTACAGATGCCACTGTAATTCTGCACAAATCTGGTTCTGGATGCCCAAATTTTCCTCTAATATTTGATTTTCAAAGGTAATTATTTCCCACAGGAACAGAAATCCCACAAAACTCCTAACTTTGTGAAAATGCTATTTCACTAATGTATGTATTCACTCTCCTGGAAATTTGTAAAACTTCTGAAAAGAAAATGCTGATTGAGGCCTACAAACCCTTTGAGGTTACGTCCATTTTATGGATATATATGCTAAGGCACGTGAAGAATTTGACCTTTTCACTATTTGACTTGGCCATGAATTTCCTCTGAATTCAGGAGTCCTAACTCTCACCTCTGTGTTTCACCCAATAGACAACCCTCCTTTCCTTGGGTCAACATACTAAAAAAAATTAAAATTGGAAAAAGAAAAAATTGGATGAAATATACATCCTTCAACATGGGGATCTTTTCATTTTTCTTTTATCAGGAATTCAAGATGCTGAATTAATTAGCTATTGAAACATTAAAAGTAAGTGCTAAGTGTTAATAACACCAATTTAATCACTGCTGAGTCAGTTTTATGTTACATAGACTGATGCTGTATTTTCAGCTAAGAAATTAGATAGTAATTAGAAATTACCCAGCAATTATGATCTAATTCTTATAATTCTCTAAATGTGTTATAAAGTATCTGAAAGGGTTTTGATTATACATGAAAAGTTCACTATATCATCAGCTTAAAATCACATGCTTTGTATTAGAAGATATTAAAGCAACAAATGCTCTAATACAGGTGGGTCTTGATAACTTCTCATTTCAGTACTTCAGAGTTCCACCAGGTTTTCTGTAGCTCAATATGCAGGACTGGTGATTGAGACAAGTAGGGATTGGCCAGTGTGCAATAAAATAAGTGAGACAACAGCCGTTAACTGTTGAATATTACTTCTTTGCTAGTCCATATTTAATTACTATATTAAACATTATTTTTGGATAATTTCACTTTCAAGGCAAAGCTTTTGACAAAAAAAAACTATATTTTTGAAAAAATAACTTTTAAAAGACCATCAGATGATCTTATAGAAGAAAAATGTTTCAAAGTTCTTAAAAACATTCAAGGGTATTTGTTAAATAAATATTAGAACTATATTTCATAGGAAGCCTGTTAAAATAATATTATTAATTATACTTGGTAATGACAAAAATACATTTTGCTTTTCACCAGAGTGGTATTAATTTTTTGGAGTGCAATCAATTTATCTGCTTAGTAAAGTGATTTGCTGGCATAAGAGACTCCATTTTTGGGAAAACTACAATATTTTTCAGTAAATGTTGATGAATCAGAACATTTTGAATCCTCTTGTGATGGAAGTGTATTTTAAAAAACTACAAATATAACAAAAATAATTTCTTCACTCAGATCTGCGTTGCCATGGTGGTCTTATTCCTTTGAACTGTATATCCTTGAAGCCATTTCAGAATCTTTGCTTTTAAATTTCAGAAATTGTGAGTTGCCTGAGAATAATCTGAAAGCTCAAAGTTCCGAGGACAAATGAAGAGAACCTCAAATATACTACTTTGGAAAAGCTGATGTTTAAGCCACCTCGTTTTTTTTTTTCCTTTGGAATCTGAAACATGATTTCTGAACACGGAGTTGGTAAACCGTAAAGTATTTTAGAACAAGATTGACATTGTACGTGAAAGCACTTTTGGATTTCCCAGAGGAAGGAGCAGACACTTGAAATGTTCTGGGCAAGAGATTTTCTTTAGAGCATATTCAATCACATTAAAAGATAATTGCTGCTTCTCAGTAATAACCACGAACCACGCTGAGGAGCATCACTGCCTGTGGAATACACAAGCACTTCTGAAAACACTCCAACTCCAATACAGGGGACACTGTTACCTGTAGGAATAGTCTCTTCCTTCTGCAATTAAACACTTCTGCTTCTTCCTTTAGAGTCTGTAAAGTAGTACTGTATTTTGACAAAAGAGTTCTCCAAATTATGTGAAGTACCCCTCAGACAAGAGAACGTTTTTTCCTAAGTGAAGTTCGGGTGCTGTAAAGCACGCAGCATAATTCTGTTTTGTGGCTTCACACTTCATTGAATGCTGCAATTCAGCTACGTTGGGTATTCTCAGCCATATCTCTAAAACTTTATTTTAAAGTACTGACTAGATAGGTAGAGACTGACAAAAGTTTATATTAGCTTTAAGTTACTGCTAGTGTCAGAGCATTTTCATTGCAGCCAAAATAAACTTGGGCTTCAGTCTGCCCTGTTGCCACTGTTTGCCTTATGGTGACTGAAACAAGTCATAGATGAAATTATCATTCTGGGGAGATACCTTCAGTGCAGTGCCACCCCATACTTCTCTGTCTGAGGCATTTAAATACTAATAATATTTTGTTTTCATCCATTCTACATTATTTTAGCTGCAATTTTCTTAAAAGCTGCTCTTGATCACTAGTGAATAATATAAACTGATGACATGAAAATATATTTGTGTACATGAATTGATGTAGTACAGCTGTAAAGATTGCTTGGATTTGACAGCATAAAATAGTTGCTAAACTAAATCAATGAAATTTTCATTCACCAGTCAGGTAAATTAAATGGGAAATTTGCTGTTCGTAACTGTCTAATCTTTTTAATAAATAGGTTTCTGTTTCAGACAGTATTCTGAATACAACCTAATAGCATACTTCAGGCACTGAAGACTCCTTTCTTGTTCCTTTTACTTTTATTTTCATTTTTATTTTTATTTTCTGCCTGCTGTCACAAAAGAACAAACTTATTCTATTTATTCTTAAATTGTATTTACCTCAGACACCTCACAAACTTATAAAAGGTGGCTTAGAAAATAAGACACCCGAAAGGAATTTTTTTGATGCAAAAAAAAAGGAATATTTCCATTTGATCCTATAAATATTTTTCTTTCCCTCTTCACAAGACTAAAATGAGTTTCATAACAGTACATTTAACTTATAAATTTAAATGAAAGCTTAAGTGGCATTACAGGGTTCATAAGAGACCTACCAAGCTTTATCATGACTTTTTTTGTTTCTCATATTACTAGTAGCATATTTGCATAATAGTCCATATGTTGGAGAGCTTGCTCAGAGAGTGCTAGTCCCTCCTCAGTCTGCAGAGATCAGACAAACATCTCCTATGTCTCAGGAGTACTCCCTAATCACTGGGATGAAGACACGTCCCCTTCTGCTTGCTTTCCTGCTGGTTTTATGACTCTGACTTAGAGTTTTAACAGAAAGCTTCACTCCTTTTTCAGAGTATGCTATGGCCAGTTGGTGATGGTGCTCTCACTTTCTCTACAAATACTCGACACACTAGCATTTGCACTACCAGCAGAACTTTTCTCTTTTAGGTCTTAGTGTTCTGCAACAGAGCATTCAGGAACCCAAGTGAAGAGAAATGTCTCGAGTGAGTCAGGGGCTTAAGCTCCAGAAAGGGCAAACATTCAGATATACCAAACACGTTTTGTGCACCAAAAAGCCCCTTGCTCATTACACAGACTCTTCAGAAGCTCATTGAGATTTCTCCCCTGGCTTTCAAAAAGACTAGGTACCTACCTTAAGACACTTGGATCTTTCCCCTGGCATTTGTAATTTAGGTTGTACTGATTTATTTTTACCTGTATCTTATGACTCAGAAGGGTTAGCATGTTTTAGGTGTTTTCAATACTTAAAAATTTTAATTCATTTCTCATCAATACTCCTTTTTTTTTATTAAAAAAAAATTCTTAATAGTAAAGTCACCTGTACACAAGAAATAAGAATGGATAGAAAATGGCAGAACATGCCCACATCCAACCAATACACTCCTCCACTTATATCATTCAGAACACAGGCCTGGCAATCTCTTATCTGTGGCCCACCAACTCTAACAATAAAATGTATTCACCATACTTCAATTTGTTGATCAACAGCAATTCCATTTACACTGTGTTGTCACAGAAATTGCAGAAAATTCAGAAAACAAAATCAAATTTTTTTCTTTGATATATGAAATTACAAGAGAAATGTACTTCACTAAAAGCCATTATACAGAAGAAATCAATAGATACTGCGCAGTGATGACTAAAAATATTGTAATAAATATTTCTAGTATGGGTGCTAAAAATTTTAAATGAAAAAAGTCAATAGTCCTCTACCTTTTTTGCTGGAATTATATAGTCATTAAGACAACATAATCATTATGAAGACACTCATTTTTAGAGACAAGCATATCTGGGGGACATACTAAGATAGCAAAAGACATCAATATCAGAAGTTGCTAATTTACAAAAAGGACTATGTGTATAAAATAACGGGAGGATGATTTAGAGGCAGCAGATGGGAAAAGAAAAAAGTGGAAATGTCAAAAGTGCAACAAAAAAGTGAAGCAATATATGAAAAATTCTGTGTTTATGTGAATAATCAACATTTTGTATATATTTACAAGGGTGTATTAATAACTCTGCATAAAGGGATATTTGAGGCTGTTTAAGAAGCAGTTGGCCAGCAGGCTGAATAGGAGCAAAGAGATATAATCTTTAAGCACCAAAGGCTTCAGATCCCAGAAAAGAGGATTTACATAGTTCATAGCCTCCCTGGCTAATTGGGTAAAAATCTGCAGTGGGAATCACAGTCAGCTACACCAAATGGCTGCCTACAGGGAGAGTCATCAAGGGTACTTCCTTTTTTTATCACAGAATGCCCCTAGAAGGCAATGGCAACTAAGCAATCCTGTTGCTGACTGTGAAACTGTAGCCTCAGTGCTCGGAAACAGATGGGAAGTTGGAAAGCATTGCTGAGAGTAAAGTGGGACAGGACTGACAGCTTCTCAAACTATCGCTATATTCTGAGCTCAGGTAACACTTGGAACTCCAAACAAATTTACCAGTTTCATTGGCTGAAGAACAACACAAGAGATAAACATCTGTCAAGCTGAAGCTAAGACTGCATTTTACATTTGTTTTATTAAATGCCTGTTTCTGATCTCCTAAATTTAAGATCTTACCAATGCAAGCTTTTTACTGTTTTATTTATAAGCCTGACTAATATTGTGGGGTGAATTATGATTCGGACACATCAGAGGCATTTACTGTGAATAAAATTTCTGAGGTACCTATATTCAGAACATTTAAACTTAATGGGACTTGTAAATTTTCTGCAAGTCTGCTGAAGACCAGTATAAGACCATAAGGATGGATGTTTTAGACAGTATGCCTGTCTAGTCCAGAAGTGTATCTTTCAAAAGGAGATGACTAGACAACGTGAATGCAGGATGAGCATTTATGGTATTTCACCTGAATGATTTCTCACCTTCCACCATTCTGTGGTTTAGGAATACCATGAGCCAGAAGTGATCCATGTGTTCTATCAAACAACCAATAGACTCTTTTTTATGATTTTTTAAGCTTCCACTGAGCCCATATAAACTTTCGGTATCCGAAGAATTTGGGGTTAGGAGTTCCAGAGCCTGATGTCACACAGTGCATGAAGTTTGGTTTGTTTGGTTTGTTCTGAATTGGTCACCAGAAAGCTTCATATGATGCTAACTAGGTCTTATTAATACTTATTATTATTATTATTATTACTTAATGTTCTCTTGACTTTCAGCCTGTTTAGTGTGAGAATCGTGTTCACAGACACTGAATTTGGGCAAGAGTTCCTTCCAGCAGATAGATACTGATCTAGCAAGGTGGCAATGACTAGAACACGGCCTCTTCCAGCTACCTTATTTCTGGACAAACTTCCACAGTGTCAGACTTAATAGATCTCAACACACACAACTCCTACAAGATGCAACACATTTCCTCTTTTCTTACGCTATACAGAAAAGAACTAAGAAGAGTGTACACTCTCTCAACCCATCTTTCTCCTTGATGAACAAGCAGTGGAGAAAATAGCCTGAATCAGTCTCTAAACCTTCCACAGAACTGGGAGGAAAGACCTGGAACTCATTTGCCTATTAAGCACACAGGAGATGGAAAGGAGACAGAAGGAAGCATACAGCTTCTGTAAAATGCCCATGAAGGAGGAAAGAAGTATAAGCTTTCTGAGGGGAAGAGGAGACAGCAGAAGAATCTTCCCCTATCACCAGCAGGCAAACATTGAATAAGTGGAATAGTTTCATATGATATGCCTCGCAAATATTATCCATTTCATTGCTGGTAATACTGAACTTTCAAAACGTTTATTCCTAAAAAAGTAATGATTTAATCAAGTGTATTAATTTTGAACTATTACTTTTTTTTTTTTTTTTAAGTTCTTGAATGCCAAATATGAAGAGTTAGTGTAGTTTGATATAGGCACAAATTCACATAGCACGGATGTCATGCAAAAGGGTTGAAATTTTTTTTTATTTTGATCACAATACAATCAAAACTCAGGACATGTTCAGAACATCTAAATAGTTTTGTTAAGCTATGTACCTGGTACATATGAGCTTCCCCTGTTATTCATCTGAAATCACTGGAGAAAAGCCTAGTTGAGATAATTTATGGGCTACTTCAGGCTGAAATCTGGAAAAAGCAGGTATTGTGTATTCATTAATGAATGACAGTCCTTCTTTTTATGGTCTTGTTTTGTGCATGATATTCAAATTGGGTCTGTAAAGGGGGGATCTTCTAATTCACAAGGAGCCCTACTGAAACTGCTTAAACTCAACCTCAGATTTAATTCATAACCTTTCATCCCACGACTTCTTGAAAGCCACAGTTGTCATCTGAACCATGCTGCATTTATGGAATTTGACATGTTATTGCCAGTTTCTCCCTAACTAAAACAGTCACACACTTTATTTAAAGGGACTAAAATCTAAATCTTATTTGATTCTCCAAGTCAGTCTTTGGACAGGCATTTTTCAATCCAAGGTATTAGAAGAGTGAGCTTAAGATAGTACATTCAGTAGTAATACAAACAGTAAGCAGTCTTGTAGATAACTATTAAAATGCCATGCATTTCATGAAAAACCTGTCAGTACTGCTTTTGCAAGACTGTGAGGAATTAAGCTCTTTTGACCTATAGGGCTGCATGTGAACAACATAAACTTTAAAGTCAATAACTTGGTAGATAATTGAACAGATAGTACAGATAGACTTACTACAGAAAAATATTTTAAAGAGGAGTTTGGAGAAAGCAAGATACAGCATGTTGATTTCACCTGGAGACTACAGTGTAAATGCATTTACAGTATATGGTGCTCACAGTGCTCTCAGTACCATAGTTGTTAAGACTGAGACTGGCAAGAGAGATTTGCACTACAAAGAAAGTAACATACTCAACTGTAGATACAAAGTAGTTCCAAATTTCTCTATAATAAAACCTGCTAAGTGAGCAATAATAACTTCAAACTTCACTACTTTGCTAGATATCATGTGACTTGAAAGTTTTCTACAAAAAGAAGTTCTCTTGACCCTCAAATTAATTAGTTTGATTGTCACTTTTATTTTTATTTCTTCCTAAGCCTGCTGGTAGTGGTGAATTTCTTGTGAAGAGCACAGAACTGAACAAAATGACTGGAGTGAACTAAAATGTTGGAGGGAGCAAAAAACCTTTGTAATTTATTAATGTATTCAATAGACTTTTACAAAACTTTACAATTTAATTATTGGAAGATTACAGAACTGCTTCAGTGCTTCTGTACTGTGTTAAATAAACTGTACGTGCAAGGAGTAATAAATGAAATTGTTAATTTCAGTGCATCCTTAGGGAATAGTAAAGGGGGGGGGGGGTTACATTATTTAGAGCTCCAAATGGATTTGAGTTTATATACAGTAATAAATCTTAACTACACTGTTAATTAACCCTGCCTCAAGCCCCTTTTTACCTTAAGGGTTGACAGACACAGCGTCTGTTAGGATAACTCACCATTCATGTTCTTAAAGATGTTTAGGACTGGGAGGATTTGCCGGTAGTAGGGCACCAAGGCCTCTCCCACCATGTCAGCTGACACCACCAGGTGCTGGAGGACTTTCAGCGTGATGCAGATGACCTGTCGGTTACGAAGGCTCAGTGCATCTGTGATGTAGGAAGAATAACAGGCAGAAAGCAGAATTAATTTTTAAAATGTAGAGGGAGGAGGAGGAGTACTTTAATGGACAAATTTAATTAAACTGTACTCTGCCGGGGATTGTAAGTGGGCCTTTATTAGCCCAGCTTTGAAAGATCCCAAAGATGGATTGCAGTCCTGATGTTATAAAACACTGCCTTGTCTGATTGTTATTTGTTCCCACAATTTGTGCTGACTCTTCACTAACCCAAAGAATGCAGCCCATTATTCCCTCATGCTGCCTGTGTAATACTGGCATGGTCCAAACAAATAAAAAATAAATGTTCAATAAGTACCATTTGGGGCCAATGAAACTGTACAACTGCAAGACAACCTGCAAAGGTTGACAACAGATACATTCTAGTGCAACAATTAGCCTGTTTGTATGTTTGTGCCCATTTATTTCACGATCGTTTATTCATTGAGCTAACAATTCCTACTATTCTGAGAATCAGTACAATGAAGCAAATGTTTACAGGAAGAAAACACAAAAAAAAACTTGTAGGCTTTTTTTAAGACAAACATTCCAAAAAAAAAAAAAAAAAGATTTTGCCTTGCCTACTTAGATTTTTCTCTTAGCTTTCAGTGTCACACTTGTAATCTTATGACACTAAGACATTTCATACTTTTTGTTTCTCTTCACTTTTGAGTTTACTAAAAGCAAGTACTTTGCATTCTCATTTGTAATTGAAAATGAGTTCTGTTTGAGAAATATACATATACATATACATATACTTTATTTTTTTTCAAAATCCCTCTAGTTATACGGCCTCCAGTGAAGCTATGCAGCTGGAAACAGTTGTGAAATTTGATGTGCTGTTATACATTGGTCTAATTTTCCAATGTTCTGCCCACTTACGTAGACATTTACATCATTGTACTGGGAAAACCTAAACTGTAAAAGATAAGCTCATATTCAATACTACATGTTTTATAACCACAGAAGTACATGAATATGAGTCAACGTAACATAAGTATAAGCAACTGGGAAAAAATATCGTAAAGAATACACCAAAATTGTAAGAGGATTTACTTACTAACAACTTCTTCAAGAACTGCCTGTTCACATTCAAGTAATGGGATTCAGTACTTTTGGCACTAAGTTTTGGCAGTGCACAGGAATGCTGTTCCATACGGAATGGGGTAGTATTCTCACACAAGAGTAATGTCAGTTTTTCCATCTCTTTAAGCAAATGCACTCTGCCTCACCTGCTTCTGTTCCTTATCTTATGCCCACTGAGTGTTAAAAAATCAGAGCTAGAGCTCTGAAGCACAGGCAAGGCAGACTGGTTGCATGAATGTGTAGAAACAACTCTTGAAAATCAGCTAGTAAGTAACCTCTCTTCATGCCTCTTTGCATGCTTATGAAGAACATACTAACGCCACTGTTAAGCAACTGAGTTAGGGAGCCCAAGGTATAAACGGACTGTAGTGCATCATAGGGTGATTCCAAGTTAAAGAAGTGCTGTTAAACGAAAATACAGATCAAATTCCATAATTTCTTATTTGCCAGTCCCTACTGTATTCATCAGGCTACATATAATTTCATGTTGTTTCTGAGCATATCAATGTGTGGACAGAAAGTCCATTGATACAGCATGCTTACATTAAGTCCCAGCAAAGAGGTTGGCTATTCCAAATTTTGCTTTGATGGGTAGATGTTCTAAGACTGTTTGAGCAAAGAGGGACTCCCAGATACATTCTAAAGATTAGGTCCAAATCCAAGACAAGAAAATATTCCCTCACAGATGAACAGGCATTGTTCATTTTCTTAAACGAGTGACTGGAAGAGGAAACTCTAGGGTTACAGCAGCTAACTGAAGTAATAGGGAAATTATCATTAACACCTGTATTTTTCTGTACAATAATTATTGTAAAACTTAAGGGACATAAAATGTAACCAATGACAGAAATCACAAATTCTTAATTCTTAACCAACAAATAAAATGTATCTAATTCCAAGAATGACTCTTCCTGACTGTAGAAGCTGACCTAGAGGATAAGGGCCCTTATTTTTAGGCATGCAGACGGTGCCATGAAAGTGGAAATGTTTGTCAAACCACTCCCAGGAAGAGTTTTATCTGTAAACCTTTATCTGCAGATGGTGGCTCCCAAAGGTTTTCACAGTTTCCTGTTTTCAGAGTTCTGTCTTGTGTGAAGACAGCCCTGGTTTGAGTGGAAGCCAGGATTATCCTGGTAAAAATTAATTCCTTAATAAAGTCAAGAGTGTGAATTATGTCTCATGACTGAGAAGGAGTGCCAGTGATTACAGAAAACCGAACACATACTGAATCTAGAAGAACATTTTCACAGAACCTATCCTTCCTTAAATTAGAGTTGTGCTATAGGGGTGCTTACTGGAACTTCAAATAGTAATACTGGCACTTGTTTTATCTGCTTTCGAGAAAATCAGTTGGATACTTGTCCCACCTCCCTCCATACAGGATTATCCATCCCTTCTGTGACACACAAAACAAAAAAAAAAAAAACAACAAAATTTGGATCAAGATTTTGAGAGCCAAAGTGGTGGATATGGTAGGATCAAACAGACTGCAGAATTTGAGCCTGAAGCCCTTCAAATTGCATAAATCTGCTGTGTGTGTTAGGAAAACACTTGTAATGATCAAAAGTAAGATCAAATTGACTGCAGAACTGTTATTATTATTAAATATTTGGACCATGGCATGCATAACAGTCAACCAGCTCCTGGCTTCATTATATTAGGCACTGTACAAACATTTAATTAGAGACAGTCCCTGCCCCAAGGATCATCAGTTTCAAACATATGCTTATCTTTAAAAATCTGGTAATTATTTTCTGTGTACTACCATCAATGCAGACCATTCTCCCACATGAATAAAAGGAAGAAAATTTTAATGCAGTATAAGAAATAAGTACATTTCAATGTTTTTAATAACGTCAGCGATATCTGGAGGTTACTAGAAAGGTATGAAAGTGCTAGTAACCCTACAGAAGAATACAGGAGACCATTTTAAAACTACTAGTTTAGGACCACTGCCTATCCCTAAAGAAGAAAACATGTATAATATTCAAGGTGTTCCAATCTGGAAGCACACTAGGGTATCGCCTCTTGACCTAGAAGTCTGCTGTAAGACATGAATCTTGACAATAACAGCAAAGCAAATGACCTGTTTGTTTCTCACTTAAAGATACCTTTCCATTCCCTAAAGGGTTTTTAGAGGATTTCCCTCTCTCAGTGGTATATATTTCCCTTCTGGTCATCTATTCTACATGCTATGAGTTGTAGAACTCTTGTAAGCAGCAACTTTGAAAAAACAAAACCAAAAACAATAAATTGACTCGGTAATTCCAGTATTTTCTCCTTCCATGGTATGTCAGCTTGACAATTTTACTTATGATGAAGCTACACACTTTTCCAGCAGACCCTCCAGCTTGAGTAATTGGTTAATGGAAGAATATAACTTTATACATTTGTACTGCTACGTTTTTTTCAAACAAATATTTCCCGAAGTTCTCTGTATCTTCTTCTTAAATACAAGACAATTTTAAAATGTTAATAAGTTAAATATCTGATGTAAAAGCTCAATATCTGAGTCAGCTCTTTGCTTCTACCATTCAAAGCCAAAGTAATAGATAATTATAAAATTTGAAAGTATATTTGAAACTGCGCATTTTAGGGAGGGAGGTTTTTCACAGTGCTGTTTATTAAAGCTTGCTAGCAATGAGCTGATATACACCATCAATTCATTCATAACTTCAGTGATTTTTTTCATTAATTTTTATTGGCAATCTATGCAAATTTAAAATTTTCTTTTGTTAGTTTAAGAGATGAGACTTTTCTTAAGATATACGCTACTCGCTTGTTTATGCATTTAGATAGAAGCAGTTCATATATGCAGCAACAGAAATGACTTTTTAAAAATTCAAGTCTTTTTATTGAGTAATACTTCTAACATCACAAAGAAAAAGACCTAGAAGCTATGTAAGCAGATATTTTTTATTTTTATTATTTACTTTTATTTGGCAGTTTGGAGAATCCTGTCTTGGTCTCAGAGGTTGCTCACAACAGAAGCCACAGTTGTCATCTTTGGGATTAATACATTTTATAAGCCAGGAAACATGACAGCATTTCTCCCAATATACAGTGGATCTTTTCTATAAGACAATATATTTTCACTAAAGAGATCAGGTCAGAACATTCTTCCCCAGATAGAACATAGAAAGCCTAGGCTTTCTGTACCTAATCAGATCAGATTCTCCAAACTTCCATCACTTCCCTAAACACTAGAATTTAAATTTTGGTAGTTCTATTTAAAGTTATGTTGATAATTTAATTCTGTTTAATTGGAACTGACCTTTAACTACCTTCAAGTTCTTTTCCAAAAACAACTGTGAATCTATGTTTAGAAATGCACTGACAGTTTCCATTCTCTATTTAGGTTTCAAAACCAAAGATTAAAACCAATGTAGTTTGCATTCATATCTTCCCCCCAAGTTGGCAAATGGGGCACCTATTTTAGAAAATTTTTTACTTGGAGCAGAACAAGATACATAGAGCAGGTCTCCTGCACAGCAACAAGCACTAGAGTACAGATGCTTCTATTGTGGTCTACTTAATCTTATTGATCAAAGTTTCTTTACTTAAATTCACAGAGTCAGGTTTAAAGAACTGGTAGTATGAAGTGTTCTCAAAATGCAATTGATTAAAGCAATACATACTTCTCTTAAAGAGAATTTTGTCCAAAACATTTAAAATGCACAATACTTAACTTCCTGAACTGATATAATAAAAGTATTATGCTAATTTTACAGAACAGTAACTAAGACTGTTACAAAACGAAGTGTTTCAATCAAGAGTCAGTGAAAACTAGAGTAACAATCTTGCGTTCAGTATTTTTTTGAAGTCAGGTAAGATCCTGATCCAATTCACAATATAGCTGTACAGACATTTCTTCCAGTACAACTGAAGGAGTGGTGTGTCACAGTGAGGTGATGGGAAGGAGGAATAGGGGGCAAGGCATGAAAACCTTAGGTCAATTTTGGCATCAAAGACTTTGTCCATAAGACCAAAGCCTAAGCCACAGAAAAGGCTAAGAACTGAATCACTGGTATTTGTAAGAAACACGATCTAGCAGAACACAAGAGAAAGTCAGTGGCTTTTTACAGCTTTAGTTCTGCTTGTAACTGTAGTATTTTACTAGATCAGCAACTGGAAAACTTGAATTCTAATAACATTTGCAGGCTCTGTTTAATTAAACAGTATAAAGAACACAATGAGAATAGAGTCCCATAAAACCTCTCAGTGGCAATGCCAGTTTATGGAGTTCCCCTCCATCCCTAGATGTATTCCATCCCCTGTGCTGTCTCAAGCTTCTAAACTGCACTGAGTACCCTCTCAATGAAAACAGCTTTGTTATCAGTGAAACGTGAAACCATTTTTAAAAAGGATTTCAGGAAAGATCTGTAGAACTGAAGATCAGTAATATTGTCATCTGTACTGCAGAAATTAATAGGAAATGTTCTAAATGTATTGTAGATCCTTGAAGAAGGAGAATGTGGACAAGAAAAGCCAGATAATACAGTTTTCTGAGACTTTCAAAAAGTATTAGATAAGGTTCCTCACTGATAGCTCATGAAACACTTTAACTGCCATGGTTTTCCTATAAATAGTCCATATAAATATCCTAGAGACAGGAAATGAGGGTAACAATAAACAGCCACAGAGGATGAGGATCGCTAGTAGAGCCTTGAAGAAATCTGTGCTGAAGTTCACACCTTTCACCTGATTCACAGGTGATTTGGAAGAGATGGTCACTAATGAGTGACAAAGTTTTCTGATGATAATGAAGTTATTCCAGATGTCAAAGGGCTGCAGAAGGACTTATAGTACTGAATAGCTGGGTGATAAAATGACACGTGAAATTCAGTCTTAATAAATGTGATGTTCCGGGAGAGAACAGCTCTAACTCCAACTTAAAAAGTGAAAGAAGCTAATTGCAAAGTTCACTTTCCAAACATTGATGAGATTTATTTCTATTGAATGAGAAACAGTTTCTCCTCAAAGACAGGAGTAGAGAGAAGCAATAAGGAATGCAGTTTGTGTAATTTGAAACCACCTCAAGTGACCAGTTTTGAGCTGCAGAATCTAACATAAACCTTCTAATTACAACCACTTTTACTGGATGACAGAGGCTACAGGAGAGAAATGTCTTGGTGTTGAGGAATCAAGACAAATTTAAAAAAAACATCAAAGAGCTTTTCTTTTAAGTCTTCAAAAATAAGTTTGTTTAGAGTTAGTTTTCAATCTGCTTTCTCAACAACCAGAATTGGTTCTCAAGAGCAACAGTCAGTCAGGAGGAAGATAGCAATTCCATTAAAGGTTTAATTCATTTTCTATAGATGACAGAAAGCAACACAGATGATTTAAAGAAAGAATACAGCCCAGAAAACCATATTTATTGCATAAAAATATTTTAGCATTCTGTGAAATAAGGAAGTATTTAATGATTATGAAACTCCCAAATATAGTGAAAATATATGAGGAGAAATACAAATATAAATGTGTTTAGAAAAAGTGCTTGCAACAGGTTCAACTTTACTTATCTAAATGCAACAGTGACCCTGATTTGACATTAAATACGGATTAACTACACCATTGTCTAAGACATCAATCCACATTTTACACGTCAATAGGATGTGGAGAATAAGAAAACAGAAGTCAGTTTAATTTAGAAATTTATTACATGTTAGAGAGGACTTTGTACGTCATACTGAGGGAGGACTGTTCTGTGTATTTCTCTGATTCACAAAAATCTGTTTTCCTCAATGAAACTGAATTTCAAAAAAGTTTAAGGTATCCTTGAGCTACTCTGTCACAGAAGGCATTTTTAAGACCTCGGAAAAAAAAACTCAGAAAGAAAAACTTCAATGTTCTTTAGGACAGAGATTGCTCTTTTTGGACTCAATCAGTGCTGGCCTGCTGGCTGCAACTGTGTAGAAATGGTACTTCCATCTATATAACATTTCATGTACAAAGATGCAAGCTTTATTGGCTTCTAGGCCTAAATTCAGACTTCTTACATGTCCTTCTTAGGATTCACAGCACAGAACAGAAAAGATTCTGCCAACTGGGTGATCCAAGATGCACAAGTGTTTAATTTCACATGATTTTCTTCATTAGCAAAGATATATCAAGATATTCCTACTGACCATCTCTACTTACTTATCCCAACTTCTGTGCTATTGCCTACTATTCCTTCATCTTTCATGGTGCAGCTATAAACTAGAACACTCAAATCATCCCAGTTTAAAAGTAACTCCACTCTGAAAGTGTGTTGGTGTTTTTTGTTTGTTTGTTTGTTTGTTTGGAATACATCAAGAAGTGAGATTCACAGAACTGCTCCACAAACAATTGCATTAGCAAAAGTCAATTGCAATGAACTGGAGTGTGGGAGGTGGAACAATTGGTTGCTTTGTGTGAAGAGGTTGGAAGCTCTTCCAAGTATGTTGCCAGCAAAGAAAAAGTAAATGCTTGCTGCTGATGAAGAGAAATAGCTACCTCTGAAAGGAAACCAGGTGCTTCCACACACTGTGTTGGATGTTGCTCATAGAAATACCAGACAAAGGAGTAGCAACTTCCTGACCCCTCAGTGTGTCTTATGTTGAATCTGGTGAATTCTGCAGTCAGGAATCTCAGAGTTCCAGAAACCTAATGACAGCTAGCGAAAAGAATTGTGGCTTTTCTGATCTGGCATCTATTATGGCAAATGCAATATTAAAAGCAATTTGCCTCCAAAAAAGTATCAAAAAGAATTTTACATTCTCCCAGTGACCACACAGAATTTAGAACTGGAGTATTTCATTGGTAAGCAAATAGTATAATAGGCATCTCTCACCCCCACACCCCTTTTCCTGGCTATTGTTGGCTGTCTATTGATAAGTTTAGGCCACAAGTCAGTTTTAAGATAAATCAATGCATTATTGAAAGACATAGTTGGGGCCAGGCAGACCCTTCTGTGTCCTAAAAATAAGGGCACTCTCAGAAAACTTGGAGGCAGCTCTGCTTGCCACTCCAGAGATGTGTATCTGGGTTCTATTCTGCCTTCTGCCACAGATTCAGTTTGTGATGTGGGGCAATATTAGCCTCCTTCCACCTCTTTCCTTGTCTACAATATGAAAATAACAGTATGGATCTTCCTGGCAAGGGAGAAGATACTCTGCTGTGTGTTATGCATCAGAACTTTTATAATACCTCTACATAGTACTTCGCTATTTGCAGTATATCTCAAATCAGGGATCTCTATTCTTGTTTAAATAACTCAGACAATGGATTTGCCCATGCTATCTGTGAAAGGCAATTAAAAGTCTTAACACCTTGACCTATTTGCATTTTCTGATTTTGCATTTTTTAATTTTCAGTTGGATTCCTTACAGGCTTGACATTACAGGTAATTTGTTCTTCCTGTTTTTTATGCCATACAATGACTGTATTCGTAAACTATTTTATCATGCTTTGCCACTGCAAAGTAAAATATATTTTCAATTTTTATTTTGAGAAACCAAAATATATTTTGAATATTTTTCTCCTTGAGAAATCGGTGCCTCCAACCTGAGATTTTTTCCTTCCTCTGAATTTCAAAAAAAAAAAAAAAAAGTCTTTCCATGTGGCAAATAAAAATAAGTAATTATGTTTCAACTAAATAGCATTCATCCCTATTATTTTAATCATATTTCAGGTGTTTTTTTTAGGAAAGAAACTGTATCTGTTAATTTCAATGATCTCCCTTTTGTTAGTCATTGCCTGTTTGCATAACCAGGAGAAAAACTGTAGAAATGATTAGCTTATAGTAACCCCCAGATTCATTAAATAGTTTTATTTTCATCTTTAAGATACGGTATTCAAAAAGTGTGAACTTTAAGCAAAAGCATGTGTTTTGGGCAAGAGGGCAGATTTCTCCATAAATCATTAAAATATAGAGAAGAATTCTAATATTTAATTTAGAATGTTTTTCGAGAGCAGCCCTTTACTAACATTTCCCTTTGACGCACATGCAGGAGAGAAAACTGCTTTTAAAAGCATTCCATTTGCAGAGTTATTTTTCTGTCTTTCTTTTATCCCTTTCCCCTCCATCATATATATTACATTGCCTAACAATCAATTGATTCGCTCTTTCACAGTAGAAATATGGTAGTGGTCTAAAAGAAGACTGGTTAATCAGATATAACTCACCCAGAGGGACACTTCAGAGACAGTAATATGTGTAAAACATAGCTGAGCTTATTGTGGATGCAGCCGAGTCACAAAAATATACAGCTCTGACTACATTGCTATATTACACAGGCATAGTGAATTTAAACACTCTTAGAGGTACACATTTTCAGATTCCTTGAGATGGTGGTGTCTTTTTAAAATATTGATATGCATTCAGTTAGGAAGAAGCCTTTGTCGTTGATAATAGTTAGGCTCTTCACACATTAAAGCCAATGCAGAAGCTTTTTTTTTTTTTAATCAAAAATAAGTTGTACACAATAAAATAAAACAGAACAAACAACTAAATCTAGCTAGCAGATTCTTGAATAGGTTTCAGCATCTTAAATTCTGATTCAATTTAAAAGGCTATATATCAAGCCCATATAAATATTCTTACCTAGCAGTCTTTTTCTAATACTAAAAGCTGTGTAACAGCTAAAGCTTCTAGGTAATTATTTTTAAGCTAGATTCTAGTTTTAGCAAGACTTTTAAATCCTAAGCGTGGAGCTGCTGTCATAAACTTGCAGTCTTTTCTGAAGAAACTATTTCAGCTTTCAAAAAGAATGATACTACTATAAATATATTTGGATGGTGTTGAAAATACAGATTTAAAGAAATGGCATTCCTCTCTTTATATGTTCCCCTTTTAGAGAGAAAAACTTGAAATGTTCTTTTCATAACCTTCCACAAGTGTCACTTACAGAGTAACTATTCCTGAATATTACATATTCCTTTTGACATTTGCAAAATCTACAGTAAGATAGAAATCATGGTATCTCTAATTAATCTTTTTAAAAGGAGAATAAAGCGGATGAAAGAAACAATAACAATTCTGATCCTTCCAATAGTAATATGCCAGTATCATAAGGCTCCAAACTATATTCCCTTTCCCCTTTTCCAAAATTGTGTTTGACTATTCATTCTGTATCACAAACACAATGACTCCATTTTGTTCTGTGTTAGCATGGATGCTGAATCATCTCCAGAAAATAGGCCAAAGGACAGCAATGATATCATTACTGATCAACCGTAAAATAGAAGCCAAATTTAATAAATATGGGCCTTTTAGGACTAGGATTATATGGTTTACAACTGGAAAATTAAATGGAAGCCAGCTGGCACAGATTAACATTAGCTGATCTATTAAACTTCCATAAAAAAAAATTA
>VXAA01005065.1:2451772-2485839 GCA_013399115.1 Anseranas semipalmata | reverse complement strand
AAAAAAGGTGGCTGCATTAAAACTGCCTATTAGGAATGATCCTGATCTATGTCCAAGAATTTTTCAGGAGAGAGCAAGTTAGCGTGAACCAAAACTCCATTTCTAAGAAATTAACACTATCAAGTTCCCATATCCAGGAGTGCACCATGACACTGCCTAATTTACTAGTATAGGTGTAGCATGCAGACTTAAGATTCAAAATACCAAACTAGAGAAGGATGATGGTTCAGAATAGTATCTGCTGAAGGTACTAATCTAAAGAAACAGGAAAGGACAAAACAATATATCTGAAAGAATAAGTGCTTGAATAAAATAGGTTTTAGTCTTAGTGGTATTACCTCTGTTCTTACATAATTTATTATCTTTCACATAATCGTTCAACCAAAAATGTTTGAATATATAAAAACTTGAAAACTAGTATTCTTTTAAATGTCAAAATTTTACCTACTGCATTCATGAGTCAAGCAGAACTCCCAATTTTTATATATATATATATATATATATATATGTAAATGGGAAGTAATGAGAATGATGATAGAAAAGAGATCTAGAGAATAAATATAATAATAATACAAGTGTAGAACAAACAAAAGGAGAAAAGAAACATAATTCTTTAAGCTTCATCTGGTGATTTCTCCTGTCATTTCAGGCAAACTGTTTTATACAGTAATGGATTTGTGTAATAAATATATAAAAAATAGGTAAGAAAATGTCACTTCACATTTCTGAAGACAAAGAACCATATTGTAATAAGAAAAAGACTCACCAGACAGTCTGTTTTTCTGGAGTACTGCACCTACCAGGTGACTGAAGGCACAAGCCTTCTGGCCTTATACCTTACAATTTACTCAGGTTTGCTTTGTATGTATGGCCTGTCATGTTTTATTGCTTAATTAGCAACTTGCCAAAAATCTACACTATATAAATGCAATTTTAGTTGCTCCTTTTTTTTTTTTTCTTTTTTTCCACACATCTTCACCTACTTTTTATTGGGATAATGAGCTGAGGAATGACAGGAAGAATCTTGTTTCCACCATGTTCCAGCATGTCATGGATTCCTTGACGAGCAAAAAACTCATATGGAAATGTCATTTCACAAAGCCCATCAAAAAACAAAGGCAGATAATAATGATAGTCCAGCTTCTCAATCTCTACCTGAAAATACAAAATAAATAGTCAAATAAATACAATTTTACAAAACTAATACAACATGATCAGGCTGATAGATAATTAATGCCATCTACACAGGTATGTTTAATAAATAATAATTGATTTTGTATCACTGCAGAATATCATTAATTCTCCAGTATGTTTTATTACCAGATATTGAAATACAGAAATATTAGACCTAAAGATCAGCAGGAAAATGAATATGCTCCCATATATTTTCCGAACAGCTGCCACTCAACTCACTTGTTTAGTGAGGTTCAAATACCTGAAATCAGCATTTGAAAGCTTTCTGATAAGTCAGTACCAGATTCTGATATTCTTGCTTATACACCTTAGTTTGTAAGTCACCCACACGAATTAATGCAGCTATTTTAAGAACAACATTCTGTTTACTTCAGAAAAATCTGATCTTTACGTTTTCATTTGGACACTCTTAAGAACAAACAAAAGAAAGAATTCTGTAACCAAAAAAATATCCAGCATTGCACAAGTGTCAGCATTTGTACAGAATCCCCATCTTCCTAGAATATTGACCTAAATTTATTTGCTATTGATTTCAGGAGCACAATTCTAAAGAAATTCCATGCGTCTCTACTGTGAAAAAAGGTAGAGAAAAATTAGGTACCTATTTCAAATAGGAACCTCCCTCCATTCCATTCCTAAAATAGAAAGTGTTAACCATACCAAGATACACTGTAAGGGATTTTGCACTCTATCCAAGTATTCTTCGCTTGTCTTTCTTCTACCCACCATCACCCTGATGTTACATGCACTCAGGATAGCCAGAGAGAACCAGATGTGGTTTACTTTCAGCCTATCAGAGCTCTGACTATAGCTAAGCTTGGCTCAACAGCCAAGCACTTTCTCTGAACACAGTAAGATCCTCAAAATCACTGAGAGACCAATCCACCTCTTCAGGGAACCACTTCTTTAAAACACTGCTTAGCTGTTACCCTGTTTTTCCAGTGAGGTTATATTCTGGAATCTGGAAGGCGCTTCCTCCTTCACACCTAACAAGCTCTGTCACAGACTATGCTGAAGCTCAAAAACTCCTAAAGAAAAATCAGTCAGGTTAAGCAAACCAATACCCAGCCCTTGATTCCTAAATGTTATTTGGGAATAGCATTCTCACTTGAAATGTGGAAGTCAAGCAAGTAGCAGACATACATTCTCTGTTTGCCACTGTCATTCATTTTCCTCCCTGCTTGACTCTGAGCAGACCCGAATCCTGGTCTTGCACATCTTAGCTACTGACTGGACCACTTCAGTCTTTCATGTTGAAACTGATCCACCTATGATAAATAAAAATTAATCATAGAATATCCCCAGTTGGTAGGGACCCATAAGGATCATTGAGTCCAACTCCTGGGTCCACACAGGATCACCCCAAAATCAGACCATGTGTCTGAGACCGTTGTCTAAACGCTTATTGAACTCCAGCAGGCTTAGTGCTGTGACCACTGCCCTGGGGAGCCTGTTCCAGTGCCCGACCACCCTCCTGGTGAAGAACCTTTTCCTGATATCCAGCCTGACCCTCCCCGGTCACAGCTCCATGCTGTTCCCTCGGGTCCTGTCGCTGTCACCAGAGAGCAGAGATCAGCGCCTGCCCCTCCGCTCCCCTCGTGAGGAAGCTGCAGGCCGCCATGAGGCCTCCCCTCAGTCCCCTCTTCTCTGGGCTGAACAAACCAAGGGACCTCAGCCGCTCTGCATATGTCTAAGTGGAAGAAGTCCTTGAAAGTAAGTCCTTCATATTTGTTGTGAGTATCTCACTATTGGCAGATGTAGTGACAATTACATACTTAAATACTCTCGCATATGCTGATTTTTAACCTTTAACAAGAGACTAAAAAGAATGATTGCATTATACCTATTTACCTACAAACGTGAATGAAATCATTCCCTGTAGTGAACCATACAGAGGAAAGAACAAAAAAAAATCCACATTTCCTAGCGGAGAACCCCAAACACCATATATGATGGCTTCTCTGTATTTTTTGCTTGTTGGCTTTTTGTTTCAGAAGGGAAAACACCTTTATCAGATGCCTTTAGGGTCAATATCCTATTGAGAAAGATCAAAAATAACTATACCAAGCAATCACATATGAAGATCTTTAAAAAAAAAAAAAAAAAATCAGAAGATATTTAAATTCTCTATACTGATTTTTTTTTTATTATTTCTTGAGCACACTCAGCATGCTACAGACAATGCTTGTGAGCTGGTAAAATAAGTGTACCCACACAGTCACTGAAAACAAAAGATATAGCAGATACAAACTTCTGGTGACAAACCTAATTCAGAAGCCAAATTATTCACTACAGAGAGAAGCCCGTATCAAGCAAGAAATGGCCAGGTGGTCAAAAAATCTTTGATGAAAAAATAGGACCAAGAAGAAGCATTTTTTTCCTGTCCTCTGTCAATAGGACAATAAGATGTACTTCAATATTTTTCTTTTTAACTTCTAATTTGTAGTTTACATAATTATTTGATTGCATTTTTATTATTGAATATTCTGCTTTGAGAAAATTTAAAACAAAACAGCTACTTGTATCTAGGGAATGCTTTAGATGTGAAAATGAAAGATATACAACTAGTAACTTTTTTAAAAAGTGGGGTTTTTTTTGCTTCACACCTTTATCAGATTGTTTTTTTTTTCAATCCATTCCTTATATGGACGTCCGACAACTCTTTCAAAATTACAAACTATTTTCATGGAAATACGCATCCTTGCTAGGTTACTGAATTAGGATTTGCAACTATTTTGCTCAAAACACATATAATAGAATCCCTCACGTTTTTTCTCCCTCTCTCTACTAACATCTCATCTACTCTGGACATACGTTATCTTTTTTCTCAAAGATGTTCTCATAGTCCAAGCAATTTTTATCAGCTCTTCTTTCCCCTTAAAATCTGCTTTTTGTGTTCCAGACATGAAGAACGCTTATGTGTTCAAAAGCTTGTTCATTTTTTTTCCAGTGACAATAACTGGTCAATAAAAGATACTACCTTTGATATTACCTTTAGCTACCAACATTGCCTTACAGTTATAAATTCTATAGACATAGGAATGATACATTAAGGACAATATGATTTCTGGTTTTAAAAACAAATCAGTTTTTTTCACATGACACAAAAGCTTGATTTTGAAAAAAAAATCTCTACAAAATATAGGTATTACAAGCATTAGATAATAAAGCATTTGTGTATGCTTCTCACTTCTCAGTTAGTTCCAAAGCCATCAGTGCATGGCTACTGGCATGGCTCTGAAAAGAACTCTGATTTCTATCTCATTTCTTGAAGTGTCAGCTGTCCAAGCATACAGCTAATTTTTACTTAACATTTTGTGCTCTATAATAACTCCCACAATATGGAAGCCAGAAATATTTTGTCTTACATTCTATGGTGTGAAACCCTTTCCTTCTGTGTTTACTATTTAGCTTTTAAAAGTGGCTATTATACAGCTGTACAGAGAAAAATGTGATTTTTCTGCTTACACCCACAAAATTCTTCTGTTGTTCACATCCACCCACAAATAATGCTGATTAAAGCTCAAATTCTTAGCAAAACTTGTCCACATCTGACAATAATACTGCAACTATGGATTTTAAGAAGAAGTCTCAAAATAATTATTATGAACTTCTATACTTGTGGTTTGTATTTGTGAGAATCCAGAATCTGAATTTTCAGCAATTAGGCCAACTAAAAAATAAAAAAAAAATTGATATATTACTATAAATATGATCAGAAAATGAAAACCACTGTATTAGCATCAGTAAAATCTTCTGTTTCATGAAATTTCTATGCTAACCATGCATACTACAAGCTCCCTAGGTGAAAAAGAAACAATATACAGTTTATACTTGTTTTATCAATATGTATAACTCACCAATGCAGAACAAGATGCGAGGAAACTAATGGCAGTATCACAGTTAGAGATAATTTGTTCTGCAGAAAATCTGTTCCTATGAAGCAGCTAATAGTGAGAGGAAAGTCTGCTGAGATAATGAAAAGCCAGATGAAGAGTCTAGGTTGTAAATAGTAAAAATAGCTCCTTGGCTAATCTGCCTGATAAATGAAAAAAGCAAGCTATTTGAGAGAACTTAAGGTATAAAAGTTTGACAATTAGCATGCAATTGGCATTTCTTAAACAATCATATTTAAAGCAATCTGATAATCTATAAACTGGAAGACAACAGATTATCAGACTGAAGGAAACAGAAAATGGCAAGGGAGTAACAAGATAGGCACCTCAACAAAAATCTTTTAACTTAGTGAAACCGAATTTAGAACCTTTTCAATACACGCTGTAGATATTTAACTTCTCACAAGAATTTAAATAACAACAACAACAACAAAAATCTGTTTTCCACGGATAAATTAAAACAAGCAAAAAAAATCTGGTTTTGGAGTTTCAGAACAATTGCTATATGGTGATGGTCCTGCATATGATAACCACAACATCTTCTTTTCAGTATCCACACTAGAAGGTGACAACCTAGTCTTACCGGTGTTAGTAAGAAGATAAGGAAAATTAATAGTCAAGAAGATCATATTATTTGCTAAATAATTTGAAGGTCAATGACTGGGGGAGAAATAAGGGCAAGGAGAAGGAAGATATAAATCTGTATAAACCCCTCCCCAGCTGGAGAGAGAGTAAAAAATCAGTCTGAAATCTCCTCCTATAAATGCAAGCTAAGAATTAATTTTTATTTAAGAAATGGATTCTCGGCTACCTTAGTGGATCTCTAACAATCTGTGAGCTGTGCCATACAGAAGCTAATCTAAGAAATTAATAGATTTCTAAGGGGGGTGGGTTCTATTCTTGCATCTACGTAACTTTTTCTAATTCTTCTGCCTGGATTTAGATTTTATCAGTATACACTTTGCTGATGATACAGACAAGGCAGATCTTGCCAATATCAAGGAGGGCTACCACATCATACAAGATGAACAGAATGACCAAAAAACCCGTGTTATGAGATGCAGGTTTTATAGTATGACATGCAATGTTAAAGTGACAGACAAGCTAGGATTTCTGCTACAGTATAGGAGTTCATTAGTATGATATAGTAAAGCAGGAAAAAGAGTTGAGCAGACTAATTGATCATTTTAAGCCACCAATATGATGCAGATATGAAAAGGGCAAATATTATTTAAAATGTATCAGATATTTCTAGTATAGATTGGAAAGCATTACTATTATTACACAAGGCACTAGTGAGATTGCACCTGTTATTATGATCAGTTTGTCCTAATACAAAACAACTAGATCTTATTCCCATGAATTCTTCATTGTAAGTAACAGGGACAAGATGATATATAAGAATACACCACACTGGAAAAAAAAAAAAAAAAGGAAAACAAATGTTTTTAACTTGTTATTATCTATTTGAACTCTAATCACATCAGATTATCTGAGTCAACTGGTTTCTAGAAAAGCATGCAAAATATGCTATCCTAATACACCCAATTGTTCCATTGCTTTCCTTACACAATTTATTAACATGTTGTAAGAGTTTCACAAGCACAATAAATGTGAAACTTTAGATTAAGACAGAAGGAGATGCATTATTTCTCCACATTTTGCTCATCTCTTTTATTTGCAATTGCCTAATATAAGTATTACATGATGTGCAAAGATAATTTGCACTTATAGGAGTCACGCACTTATAGGAGTTATGCAACTTTTAATTTTGCAGACATTTAATTAGACACCTGTGGACACCTTTCTGAAAAGGAAAGCAAAGAGAATAACACTGTCTCAGAAGAAGAGAAGGCTAGGTGGAGATAAATACCTCCCTCCTCCAAGGCAGAGGTTGAAGGTAGAAGGACAAGAAGGAGGTGGCTGGAAGATTCCCTGGCTACCTTTTGGAGGCATGTGTATTGATCTTCGCTTATCTACTTTGTGCAATATGCAGTTCATTTTAAACCATACTGGAAGAACAGTGGGCTACTTTGACCATCCCACCAAGACACATACAATGCAGGATGTCAGTACAGAACTCATTTAAAATTAACTCTCATATTCTCATTTCTTGCTCAAAGAATATGTACTACTACTTTAATAAGATGAAAATAACATTCTTACTTTATTTTTTTAAGAATGAATTATGAAGGTAAATCAGGAAAGAAAGTCAACTGATTCTATCACATTCAGAAAGAGTGGTCAAGCAATTGTTTTCTCATTTGTTGGCATTAATTTCCTTTCTCTATACCAATTATTCATGCAATCTAAATCACCTAATTCAAAGCTATCTGTCAAATTAACTTGAAATTCTTTGGCTTTTTATGAAAATAACACAAAACCAGAAAAAAATACAGATAAGCAGTAAGACTGGGATAAAGCCACATAGAAAAAAATGTCTGTGGCCAAAATTAAAAACAACTGTCCGAAGGTTTGTTTTGTTTTAATAGTTAAGACATTGAATAAAATACCACGAAACCTTCCACAATGTAATGCACAGCTAGAATCACCCATCTATCCAATTTTGTCATAAGTTTCAGACATACACAAAATGAAAAATCAGTAGCTTTATGGCTCTAGAAATTGTGAAAACTTTTAAAACATGTCATGCATTACGATTTGCATTTTCATACCAAAAAAACAACAACAAAAAAAAAAAAACCAAAAAACAGAAACCAAATGGCTTAAAGGCAAGTTAGAATAGTGATCTCCAGTGATAAGAGTGTTCTATGAGACCATTCCTATCACCTTCTGACTCTCAACAATTATCTCTAGGTGGGAAAGTGGGCAGAAAGACTATAATAAATAGAATAAAATAGCAGTACTCTGTTCACTCTCTTAACCAGAAAAAGAAGAACAGATATTTCCTCAAATGCTTTAAGGTGAGTCTACATTAGTATCTCACTTTGGAGCATTTGTGCAATTTCAAAGTTAATCCTAAAGGGAACAGGTGCATTTTGTGTGCAGGAAATGTGCTTCTGTATATAGATGTGATCAATCTATTTCTTATTTAAGCCTTTCCCATTATTCCTTTATTCTGAGCACAGTAAAGGGGTTACTGATGGCTCTCTACAGCAGCAAAGTTATACTCTTGCTCACAATTGCGACAACATGTTGTGATGGGGGATTTCTGAGCACTGTCAGAGAAAAAAAAAATACTATATCTAATATTCACCTGTTCCAATCTGCATGTTTTTAGGTTTTATTCCTATACCACCAACTTAGGAAGAATTCTTCGCTCACATTAATCTCTGAAGATGTAACTGCGTATTTTTGGTTAGTGTTATTATTAAGCATGGAAAATTGTACAAAACATGAAGGAAGGCATAGTCCTCTCAGAAAATTCACAGTCTATTCACTCATTTCTTACCATGCAGTTAATCTTATTGATTTCACATGACATTTGCAAAATTCTCTTAATGAGAACAACCTACTTTTCAGGTTGATTTTTTTAAAAGAATCTATACTTCTAAGAAGTATAATCAGAATCCTAAATGTACAAGAGCCCAGTGACTCAACCGGTTGTCTCATAAGTTTAGTAAGAACTGAGAAGCTGTTTTATGATACTAAATGAAAGGTTTTATATGTCTGTTGCTCTTATAAAACAAGCTTGCTAGACACAGAGCAGAAATCTGTAGACTGTACTCTGGAGATTCAGCTTATTAAAAGCAATCTAAGGGACAGTTTTAAGAGTAAAAATAATAGACAAATGATATCTGGTTCTAGATATTGAATTAGGATTTCAAAAAGCTTTCAATAGAGTCCTTTTCAGGAGATTATTAAGTTAACTTAGTAGCCACAGGAGGCAAAATGAAGTCCTTTCATGAATTAAAAGCTGGTTACAGTAGAAGAAGCAAAAACATTAATGGTGGAGTGCCTGGGGATTAGAAGAAATGATGCTGCTTAGTATATTATCACAGACCACAAAAATTTTAAATTAAAAGTATTACTCAGAATGATAGAAGTTATGGAATATTGCAAACAACTGAAATTGACTGACAAAATGAAATGATTTAACAATGTGGTAAAGATAGAATGCAAGACAGAAAAGTAAAAACTGTAAATTATTTTTACAACTTATAATGCTGCAGCTTCTGGTAATTGCATTTATCAATAATAAGGCCCACTCATATTAGTAACTATGAATGCCTTTTTAAATTTTATTTTTTCTAATAGTCTTTTCTAATTGCTACCATCTTGAATCTTCTGAAAGCCAGAAAAATTTCTGACTTCTGGAATATGATTTTGAAAGAAGACTGAAAGGGGTACATGAAGCACCAGCCAAGGAAGGATGATAAAGATTTTTATGAACTCAAGTAAAGTAATCTTCTCCTAGCGCTTCAGGGGAAAAGTTCATTAAGTTCATGTAAAAAATGAGTGTTATCTGAGAAGAAAGTGAGAACGGTGAAAACAGTTCTCTGCCTCTAGGTCCGGAGCTCCCCTTATGAGCCTTGCTCTCTGCCTGCTCTGTCAGTAGAATGAGTCCTATGCTGTATGTTCTCCTCTCTGAGAGGAATATTCCAAGAGGAAGATGTTTACCATGGAAGGTCAGGTCATCCTCTGGTGATTCATTATGGTTCTATTAATGCCACATTGGCACTGGAAAGGCCTACTTACAAGTTCTTGACTGGAGCTGAATAAAAGTTTGTGCTAACTGACCAGAATTATCTGAGATGTCACAACGAGGAGTGCTCCTCATAGAAGCTTGGTGGCCAACTTCAGCTAATTTTGAATTAATTTAAGTTTACTACCTCTGGTTATACCTCTTCTACCATTAATCCAAGGAACTGAGATCTACAACATGTTAAAAACACACAGTAATATCTGAACAATTTACAGTATGGATTCAGATGAGGGAATAATTGTCATAGCAAACTGCATTATACAAAAGATGTTAAAGCAAGCCATTACTGTTGGCACATTTGCTGAACTAATTTCTGAAAGGAAATGAACACACAATATCACTTTAAAAATCAAAACACTGACATCTAGCCAATATAGACCTAAACTATCCCATTTTAAAAATCAAGTAACAAATGCAAGCAAGATACACAGACTCCTGGACATTCCCTCATTTCCTACAAGCCCTAGCATAGGACTCCTAACTGGACTTTATTTCCATACTGATTAAGCTTAATTAAAGAACAAATATGTTTAAAGGTGAACCGATTACTCAGGATCTCTAATCATAAATCTCTAGAGCTTACTGAGACCTATTGGTATCACTAATATAACTAAGTTACAAACCAAATTTCAACTGAGTTCAAGAAACTGTTTAGTTTGCACCCAGCATATTGTGGTCAGTATAATAATATGATATTTTTAATAACATAGATATTATAGATACAAATAGATATAGAGATAGATAGATATAACAATATGATATTTTGATGGCATGTCATGTAAAAAGGTATTATAGTAATATTAAATACTAGGTAGGATACTATATATGGTAAAATGTATAAAAAGCCTTGTTTTTTATAAGGGTGGATAAGTTTACTCCAGTAACTGGAATACTTTAAGATGTGTGTGCCTCTCTAATATCTGGAATACTTTATTCTCCTGGAATAGATTATAGACATTAGAAAAACCACATTTCCAGCAAGGTGAAGAAAAGAATAGGTAAAAAATGTCTGACCAATCTGGTGGCTGCCCCAGAGCCACAAGAACCATATTCACCTCTATACTGTTTAACAGGATCTCTTAAGGGTGGAAATTTCAGTTAAACCCTTATTGATGTTTAAGACCAAAGGCTGACAGAAGACTAAGGGATTTTCAGAATGCCAAGAAGCTGCAAGGGTTCTTTGGCATACATTGACAAAGTAATTGCGTAACTGATTGCCTTTTGACTCACAACTCCTGAAAGTCATCCCCCAACTTTCAAAGTTATTTAGTGGTATCTCCATTTGGGAATCTATTCCACTGGCTCAATAACCTCATTTGGTCCAATTTCCCATGTATGATGATGACTCTCCTATCCAGTAAAGAGCAGTGTGTGAACATTTCAAGAGAACCGTCCAGAACACAGAAAGAAAGATAATAAAATGTATTGAGACAGTTACCATGAAAGCTGTACATCTGCAATCAGTTCTGCAATCAGAACTTCCTGGAGTAAGCAGGATCACAATGTATGAATCTTCACCAACTTCAAGAAGAATACTAAGGGAGGAAAAACAAAGTATTCTCATTGTCTGTAAGTGCCTCTGAGAAGGAGCATGGACCAAGAGAAGTTTCGGAGCAGAGGACTGTCTAAGAAGAAGAGGTCAACCTCCAGAAATCCTTTGTCCCACAGCCTCCAAGAGTCCTGGAAGATGACTTTGTATTTATCTCACACTTTTCATTCATGGTCTGGTGGAATGAGACAATATGCTAGCAATGTTGGAAGGTCCCCAGAGGTAAACTGTAGATAGGTGAATCAAATACTAAATGAACCAATTCTAGACATTGACAGAGCCTCAGAAATGGAAGGGAATACTGCACCATCTGCTGGCTGATACCAAACGCTGTGATGATGTTGTCCTCTCTATTTCAATAGTGAACTATGGAACAAGATAGCCAGGAGATTAGTGTAAATTTCAAGGCCAAATTTGGGAACAAACAGATCAGGCTGCCACAGAGAAGTTAAAAGCCTCTCTTTGTGAAAATCAATGTCATTCCAAATAAGTCAGAACTCAGGACTGGCTCATAATTTTCAGAATTTATAATCTACAGTGTGACTAATAGGTGTTTGCATGAAGTATATACCTATAACCAAAACAGGGCAGGGCTCATTCTCTGACCCTGACAAAACTATGTCAGGGACTGTGCTAACTGTGTACTGAACAGTGCCCATGCTCAAGGACATTACACAGCCCCGGTACTTTACTAGGATAAATGTGGAGGTTGGCATGAATTACACAAACTGAAGCAGAGTGAAGAACATAAATACATTTGCAAAAAAATAAATACAAGTTTGCTTGCACAGCTTTTAAATATTATATTAAGTATATCAAACATTTCTGAACAAAACGTTTGGTGCAGATGTATCATTCAAGAATATTAAGTTGAGTTGATTGACAGTATTACTGCCATGAAATTAAAAATAAACCTTGCTTTAGGAAAAGATTACGGTCCCTTGGTGGCATCTGACATGGGTGTCTGTGAAATGAGTCATTGAACACAACTTTTACATTGAAGGTGTCACTGAAGATGGCATTTCAGAGGTGGAAAGAAGATACCAACCAGATAACTTGGTAGCCCTTTCTGAATTTGGTACCCATAACAAATCTATTAAAGTATACAAAAATACGGCCCTTCAAAGGAGCCAACTGCTGATCAAACAAACACTGACTTAAGACATCGAATTTAGAAACCCTCCACCGTGTAGATGTTTGCTTTATTAACCATTCATCCGCTCTTTCAAGAATAAACTTTTTCCAAACTGTATTCATTTCAGTAAGATATATGAAGTCCCTGGAATGAAGAAGTAGTTTAGATGAAATGTGGATGAAAAATATTAAAATGTACTGCAATAGCCAAGGTTTTATTTTGTTGTATTAGAAAAGTAATAGCCAAATTGCCTTTGAAATTTAAAATATGAAATAGCTTCTCTAATGTAGGAAGACCCAATGTTCATTTGCCTAAGTTCAAATGAAATTTCTATAGTAAAATGTATTATTCTTACTTAGCAACTGAATGAGTTGGTAAAGGATTATTTTCTAGTTAAAACCATGACTGGCAACCCTACTTAAAATGTCATAATATGGGCCTCTTTCTGTTTGATATAATACATTTTATGTTCTTCAATTATACTTTTTTTGTTTCAATGCTAAATTTATCTTGAAAACTTGTATTCACAATATATAACATATGTATATGCCCTGTAATGTTGAAAATGTAAAGTTCTAAAGGTTTTTAATTTCTTGTTAACAACAAGTCTAAATAATTTAAGAAGGAAAAATAAAGTTTATGCTCAATATTATAGGGTAAAATATGTCACGTATATATTTAGAAAGTATAAAATATTGTAAGGTATGCAATTTTACACTCTTATTTCTGTGTAACTAATGTACACATCAGAACTGCCACTAGGAAACACGATAGCTTTGTTTATATCATTAGTGCATTTTTCTACATTAATAATGCTCTTCAATACTTGAAACAACAAAGAAACAATTCAAAAATCTTTACAAAAAATCCCAGAATTGTTCTTATGTCTTTTTGGGATTTTTTTTTTTATAAAACATTTTGAGAATCTATTTTGTAGGCATATTTATAGTTTTTAGTAAAATTTTCTTTATTAAATATCTATAAGGTCTGAACATACTGCAGATGTTGTGGTGGTAGTTGCAAATACAAAAACCTAACATACAGACATGAATAGACAACGAATTGAAGATAATACTATAATATTTTTAATATATAATGATTATAACAGTATTTTGAATTTGTATAAAAACCTTAAAAATTGATCCTAATCAACTCCTTTCAAAAGCAGATGCCATTAAGAAAACACTTAAATCTTAAAGATTAAGCTTGTGCTCTTGCATTCTTAGCTCAAAATTAGACTTTTCGCAATAGAAAATGGGGATCTTATTTACTAAGGTTATTTAGTATTCTACTATTCTTTCACAGCAATACTTTTGAACCATCCACCACACTGACTAAAGAAGTTTTTTGAGGCTAGATGAATATGTTCTGAAAACTATTGGAAAGTAAAAGCTACCATGGAGGCTCAGATAAATAACATCAGTAGACTATGGCAAGGATAGTTCTGTCTGATCATTGATTTTCTTTGAAAGCAACAGAATGTGTAAACCAAAGACAAATTTGCAGAAAGTAAACTGACCCTAAGTAAAATAACTAACAGTAAAACAGTTGCTAGTCCTATGCTTTATTATCTCTGCAAACCTCAAGAATTACATTATATAAAATCTAGTATCATACAGTACAGCAACTCAGATTATATTTCAGAGTATCATTGCCCGGTTCTTTGTCTTTTCTATTCAATTTATCAAAGAAATATGAACAGTGTCTTCCAGCATGTTGCAAACTGAATTTGAAACAAAGAGGATTTTATAACATAGTTTTTACTAGATGAAATGAGATCAGGTCATTGGATTTTTAAACCGTCCTTGAAACAAATACACTGAGGAGGTCAACATGTCACGTTGTATCTACCTGTAAATTATAGTATTGATCTGTATTCTACATATGCGTCCTTATACATTTACTTATGATTTTTCATAGATACTTTTGAGAGTTTTGTGTACTCTAGATTCACTAGGAATGCTCTTCTATTTTCACATTGACCAGACAAATAAACGGCAAGAAATTTCATGAGTAGGTATCTTGAGAAACCGCACTTACATGTGTGATTTTTTTTTCTTTTCTAACACTTTGTTGGCCATAGCTATATTCATTCACAGTTAAGGAGCACAGATAAGTAAGCAATATTAGTCAGTCAGACATAAAAATTAAATGGACTAAAACCAATGTCAAGTATAAAAGTAAGACTATAAGTTTAAGTTTATTAAGTTAATGTAGGCAAAATGAGCCTTTGGTTTCGTTTGCATTGTTTTGTGTGTCAGTCCCATATTGGAGTAGTTTGTCATGTCGGTGCTCGCATTTCGTTTATGTGGACATATGACTTTATGCCCAATTTACAGTCATTTTCTCTCAGTACTCTGGTCCTATGTTTTTTGTTGCTAATAGGGTTGTAGAGGCTGGGGTAACCCTACTAATGCAGTCATTCCTATGCACTCACCAAAAGGAAAAGAAAATAGCTTTGAAAATCAGAGACTGACAGCTAAACTCCAGTCATTACCCATTTAAATAATTTTGTGCAGTGGAAAGGGTTATCTTCACAGTAAAGCCTGGTAAGACATACTGCTAAATTATAATTAGACTTCACTAATACAATGGGAATCTCAACTGTGTAGAAGCCTGAGCAGACAATGATCATGCAATGAAGAAATTCCTCATGCTTTTTCTTCCCCAGACCTATGTTATTAGCGATCACTATCATACGGTGTGTTTGCCATGCAGTACAGTGTAATCTTAGCAATCTTACTAGGAATTCTTCACTCATTCTGGAGAAAAAGAGAATAAAAAAGCAGAATGGGCACCATGGACTGAATCCCAAAGCAGTAGTACTACACCAGGCTTTAATCCACTCAAGTTATCCCACTGTCTCTGTAACTCCCAAAATAGTGTCATGTAATGCAGGAAAATATAAATGATGATCTATGTTTTTCAACCATTGCACAAATATTTTCAATATTGGTATGTTTTATTAATCAGTGACTACAAATTTTGTATGGCTGTATCAAGATTTCCATTGTTGTAACATTACTTCAGTAACTTAAATTCACTGTCTGGAAGATGCAGTGAAATAAGTGGGTGTGTCAGTGACAAATTTTTCTATGCAAATCTCTCTTTGGACTAAGCTGAGGCATTTGCGCAAAAGAGTACATTTGCACTGTCTGTATTGTCTCTGCATTGAGGCAGAAAGTTAATTTTGCTGTGTAACAAGCTACAAACAAAAGCTTGTCAATACATTTTTTTTTTTCTCCTTGGAAGTGTGTTTTGTGCCAATGAATTATGTGCCACCCTACTCCAATAGGCTTCTGCTTCTAGACTGCTGTAACCTCAGTTTAGATTAAAATGTACTATAAAGGCTAATATAGACATACATTTATGTTAAATGTAATGTAAATCAAAAAAGTGGAATAATAAGAACGAATAGAATCTCAGAAAGATTTATATTAATAGATGTCAAATGGACTGTGGAAAGTAAACTTGAAAACAGGGAGAACAATTTCTGGAAGACTATACAAAATTTATGACAATATTCTTTTTACTATTTACTATACCATCATTCTTAAGTATCAGTTATGGCTAACAATACCTCAATAGCCACACAGTTATCCAAGTTTCTGCAGGAATCCAACAGTTTTAAGCAGGTAATTACTCAAAATCCTCTTAATCAATTTTTAAAAAGAATAACAAATGTTTTCATTATTTGAATAATCCAAATTATATTTGATAGACCATTCAGTGGCTGCTACAGTGCTCACAGCTTTGTTCCTATAATATGAAACTCAGTAAGATCAATTAAATCTTATGATATAACAACTTCATCTAATCACACCAGACAAGCATTCAAGATGAATATTCTCATAGAATAATGAACACTAAAAATAATTAAACGTACTGAGATTTAAGTGATCATAATCAAATTTCAGACTTAATACTCTGTTAAGATTGATGATTCTGTTTTTATCTCCCATGGCATTATCATTATAACAGAAGATGTCTTCTTGAGAATACCTAGAGAGACCACAGTAAGATTTCTAATATTTAGATATCAACAGTTTCTAGTGTAAAAAACATTCTATTCCATTTTACTAATAAAAAATTATCTCACGTCATGTGCAAGATCTGGAATGTCAATGGAGAATTAGGGGACATGATGTTAGCGTAATACTCTGTGGGAACTGGAGACAGAAGATTAAGTATTTTATAACTAAGCCACTAGTTCAAACTTCAATAGCCATCTATGTGAATTCAATTGATGTTGCTAGTTCATCATCAAAAGTAAAGTGAACTTTTCTGGCAGTCTAAAGGGCAATAAGTAGTGACCTATAATTTCAGCGAATGAATTTACTTTCTGAACTCAGATTCTATGTCTCCTTTTCAGATAAAAGTAGAATGGTTAGGCAGTTTAGCACACGCTACAACCCCCAACAGTGTTATTTGTGCACAGGAACACTGAGAAGAGGAAGGAGACTGTGGAAAAAGTGGAAAAGGATGAAGTGATACTAGCTAGCAGGTTTCAAAATGAGAAATATATATCTGCCATTCTGAGTCAAAGCAGCAATCTACAAGAAAGTTCAGGCTTGAGACACAAGAATAACACCAAACCCTCCAATTTCTAATCACCAACAAAACGTAAGTTCTGAGATCTGTCCAGTAACTACAGAGGCTGTGACCAAGGTAGGGTTTAAATTACACGTGAAACAAGAACAGGATATCCTGTGCTCCTGAGCACAGGATAATTCTTAGCTACTTCCAGACACCACATTAGGGAGAAAGTATGAGGACATGCACCACTTATTCTTTCAACTTCCATCCTCTTTCAGAGAGAAGGACACCAGAACAGGAAGGCTGGAAAGCAGCCCCTCTAAAACCAGGTTCCTCCTTGTCCCAGGATGCACTGTGGCAAACACCTATTTCACAGTTCAGAAATAACCTAAGATTATTCTATTATATTCATTATAGTTTGGTTCAACGATCAGTGAAGCCTATGGAAATCCTTGTTGATGGGTCAGACCCTAAGCACTCAGCTTATTCCAACAGCTCTTTAACTACACTAATTCTGAAATAATGGATTATTGTCATGTATTACCAAACTGGTGAAATATCCTGATGTAGCAATTTAATGGTACAAAGGAGAAGATTTTACATGAGCACTAGCCTCATGATGGTTCAGTCCAGGATCTTTAACTGGAAATGGGTATGGTGTCTAATAAAATTTATTTTGAGACCTCTTGCACTTTTTGTGACACCAGAACAATAAGAAGTCACATTCCATCTTCCTCTGTTCATGGCAAAACTGCCTGACTATGACCAGCTTTCTCAGAACTAGTCTTTGGGGATCATTTGGCCGGGTCTAATTTTCAGATATCGAGTTTAAGGCCTGTTTTATAAACTCTGAATGGTTGACACCACATTGATAAATAATTTTTCAAGAAAATTCTTGAACAACTAATGCCTCTGAAGATAATGTGTGAGAACATTGAGACTGTGGCTCTTTGGATTATTCCATGTTTTCATCACTTATAGTTTCCTTGACTTCTTTATCTGTTCAACATTCTCAGAATGACAATTCTAAGTCTTTAAAAATAGCTCTTTCCATGTCACAGTACCTTCAGCTCCCAGCAGTATTACTTTATCATGCCATTTGAACATGGGTATCACAACTATCTTAACTACCCTATTTAGGAGGAAAAAGGAAAGGAAAGGAAAGGAAAGGAAAGGAAAGGAAAGGAAAGGAAAGGAAAGGAAAGGAAAGGAAAGGAAAGGAAAGGAAAGAAAAGGAAAGAAAAGAAAAGAAAAGAAAAGAAAAGAAAAGAAAAGAAAAGAAAAGAAAAGAAAAGAAAAGAAAAGGATTACTACCAAGTACATCTGGAGGCAAAACCAACTGCCACTTCTTCATGTAAGTTCTGTCAGATACATCCCAAGTAACCTCTATCAAAAGATACATAACCAGCCTCTTCATTACATTACAACCTCCTCACATGCAAGAGTATACTTAACTTACAAAATGTATTTAGCATTTTGGGAAAAAGATCTTTCTTCCTGCCATGCCAAATGTATCCACTGCTATCACAATAACACTTTAGTTTTTAATTCAGACTCCCTTCAATGTGCAAAAACATTGCTGTTTAGCTCTAAAAGCTCAGTAAAGAAGATATCTACCAGAAAAAAAAAATACAAACAAACAAACAACAACAACAACAGAAAACAGAAAAAGGGAATTAACCAACTATCTGTTTGGTGGTAGGGTAGATTTTCTATTACACACTGACAGCAACAAAGCCATACTTAATCCATCATTTTGCAAACAAAAAATAATCATATCATCTATGCTGAAGGGTAAGTTATCAAAAAAACCTTCTCATTAGTTGTCATCTCAGAGTAACTTCAAAAGCAGTCCCTGAGTATCCAATATCTTTCTGACAACCTGCTTATCTTTTACAAGCTGTTGTGAGAGCTGAATCAAACCAACATGTCATGAAAAGTGCTTTCTAACAGTGTAAATCAAAGGAATCAAATACGCCTGATGAGTTAACTACTCCTTTTCAAATCGTCACAACAGGTTAAACTTATAACATGAAAAATATACAGACAGACAATCTACTTTTGTCACCTGAGCCCATTTTTTGTTTTTAAGTATGACAACATGGAAATATATTAAAAATGATCTAAATATACAATTCAAAAATTCAAACCCATCTAACTTAATTGTGACTTTACATTTCCACATTGAAACATTATATTTTGAAAGTACAGTTAAGAAATTATCATAGACTAAGCTTTCACTTTCCAGTTCTTTCATGTGACATACTACTATTATCTGCATTCATATCTGCTTTGTAAACATATTTGCATTAACAGCTTCCTGAACACATTGCCTCAATAAAAATTCAGACTGCAAAGGATGAAATCACTTACATATTTGTTGTAGAACACTTCAGAACTCAAGATAAAAAGCCATATATTTGTGTTTAAATATTTTTGCTTGTAGAAAAGTAGGTGGTATGTGAAAGTTTCATTTTACTCAGTTTTTGTAGCTTTTAAATTTACCTGAACATGCAAAACATTATTTTTTTCTTCTTCGCTCATACAGAGAAAGATTATAAGGCATAGGATATTGGACAAAATCTCCATGAAGGCCAAGAGCAAGAAGTATGATAAATTCCATACTACATACAAAAGAAGACAATTACACCATGGTGCCCATAAAAGCCCTTGTATAAGCATATAGATTTATTTATTTATTTATTTAACTGTGCACTAAAGGAGAAGGCAAGGAAAGGAGTTTCACCAAGATTTCCAATCATGGTATAAAATACTCTCCAAATGGCAGAGTACAATCATTCCACATATTGTGGATGTACACATTAGATGTCAGTCATCCAGTTGTTCACCACTACTGAGAGTTGATATCATTTGCTTCACTTCTTATGCTTTTGAAATTCAAGAGATTTTACAGAAAGGTGCCAAATTCAGTGTTATCAGTAGAACTGATTTCATACTTTGTGAGTCTCCTGTATTTTTTTTCCTTTAATTCAATTCTGTTTGCAGTTTTACAGCCTCATAATGAAATTCTTCTAAAACTAGTAGGATGCATACAGCGAATGTGACAAGACAAAAATCAAATTGTGAAATTAATAAACTTCCAAATATCTGAAACTTGAATGCCTGAAATTGATCTGAAAATGTGAACACCTGAAATAAACAGATTTGCAAATGGGATTCCCATATCAAGTGAACAACATTGCTGATGTTGTTAAATGAGAAGTTTCAGCACATCATTTCTGTAACTTCTATATGCATTTGACAGTAAGCCTTTAAAGATCACAATAGTTATAAAAAAAAAAAAGTTTTTTTTTTTTTATTAGCATTAAAAGGCTTGGAAGACACTTCCTTATTTACAGAAGAATCAATATTTAAGTAATTTAAAGAGACTTTGTGACAGATAAGAAAATAAATTTGTATAATATGACCCTCTGTCTTACAGGTCAAACTAAGAAAAAAAAATCAATTTGAAGGTAAGAGTAACTTTTGTAATTTTAATATTCTATACCTGCAGCTGCACTGTGTCCTACAGCGACAAGTCCTGCGGAAGAAACCTAAAGGGTTTAAAAGAATCAAGAAAAAGACACATATATACACAAAAAGTTTGGGGGGTTATTTTACAAGAGAAATTTAAAAAAATAAAGATGTTCTTTCATCTTTTTGTACGATGTTAATTTTGAGGAAAATCTGAAGTAATATTTGGACTCAGTATGCTTCGTATAATAATAAGTAACACACTTTGGTGTCAGCTGTTTACATGCAAGTCCAAAATACAGGCTTTATTTCTGATTATTTGTTATGAAAATAATTTTTTTTTTTATTACCAAAGTATGATATGGCAATAAAAATGCAGTATTTGATACTGAAATCAGAGGCTACAAAGACTCCTAGACTGCTACAAATAGCATTAGCTCATTTAGTTTTACTTACATAGTTCCTCTTTAGAATTTCATATTTATAAGTAAAAGCCCTTATTTTACTCTTTTCTGTTGTCTTTTGAATTTCACATCAAATTGTCTTCTTACCGACCATAAACCTCATTTGTAAAGAGTATGGATGTTTTTGCTTTTACTCCGCATGCAGTTTTCCTCAGTTTATATAGTGTTCAATAGCATTAATAATTTTTTTAACTCACAGTGAAGTTAAAGATGAGGTAATAGGTTGGATCAAACCTTAGCAAAACTTAGTTTTTAGTTACTTCCTTCTGAGAAACTGTATGATCTCTGTGAAACTAAGAACTTTACTGAGTATTGTTTTGGGCGGAGTAGTTTCATGTTTGTGTGTGAACAAGGCAGGTCAGTCTTGGAAGGAGATAATCAACTTCTAGAAAAAGGAAAAAACTTCAGGGTATATTTTCTAGGAAAAAGATTGAAATTAGACTTTCAGTGCAGAGTGAAGGCTAAGAAAGCAGGTGTCGTGTGTAGAAGCTGTTTCCAGTTGTTGAATTTCCCTGTGTTTAAGAAAGCAAGACTTTATATTTTCTTGTAAATAAACAAAATTGAATTAAAATCATGGACCCCATTAAAGGTTTCACCTCCTAGCTGCAAAGACTGACGAAACCCCTAACTGCAGTTAATCACTTTGGTTACAAGAGATAACACTAACAAATCAGGAATGTGTCTAACTGAAAGAGGATTATGTTATACGTAACATTTAAATATACTTGAAAAGGAATACAGTAAGGATATTCATAAACAAATGAAATAGTACAGTAGCTATTTTCACATTCACATAACACTGTACTGTCACGCGACAGACTTATCAAAGGATTGCTGTAAATTCTAGCTGAATAAATACAATAAATCTTTGAGTAAGAAGAGCCAAAATGTTCCCTTAGATTATGCACCATGGTTTGTCAGCTATGCTCTGTACTAGAAAATGTTTTTCTTTGTCCAAGCACCCCAGTGAAGTCTTCCTTAAAAAAAAAAAAATAATAATAATTACATTTCTCAGGCTTGTTTAATGCAAAACCCTATCCGCTAGCTCAAAAGAAACAACAGCATGGGTTCATTTGGATCACTGGAATACCACAGAACAAATAACAGCTGGGAAAGACGGACAGAAATAGGAAGTTTCTTCCAGCTAATTTGAGTGAACACCCCTAGTCATTTTACATAAATGATTCCCCAGCACAGACTTATCTAGTTGCAGAGTTAAGCATTCATATGCAGGGGGTTTGTCTGTTTCTTTTGTGGCCAGACAGCAACTGGAGTGAACCAGGACACTCTTGAAATCTAGCAAAGCAAGGAAAGAAAAGATCTTGACTAGAAGAGGACCAATGGAGGTCTGTCCCCTGGGTATAGCCACATATTGGCAAAACTTCTCCAAATATATAGTTTATTGACAGTGAGCTGGACTTGCATATGCAGATCAAGAGGGCTATAGAACTGGCTATGGAATTGAAATCCATTATTCCTTGTGATAAAGCAAGCAGCTACAAAAAGCAGATATGAATGTTTATTGCTCTTTATACAAACTACTCTGTAACAAATCTGATGGAAAATGTGACACCATTACTGTTTATCTGAATACTTAGACAAGCAATATGTTTGGTTTGTAAAGAAAATTAACAATGGGAATCTAACTACTGAATATATACTATGATTTATTAAATAGACAAAAACAGATGCTGATAGAAATATAATAGATTTCCCATCATCTACATTAAAACATAATTTCCAAAATTGTTCTCATATAGAGCAACATCTACCCAAAACTCGTAAAAACGTTTTTGAAAACTGGATCTTTGGAATTCAAGCAATAGGTTTAAACAGACAAGAAAGTATGGAGACTTCATTTCCTCATCCCTCTATTTTAGTCCTGCAGGAAACAATGCGTTAAATCCAGGGTTTATTTGGGGTTCTTCACTAAGGTTTTGAGTCAAAACAAGGTCAGTATGTAATGAAAAACAGTATTGTTAAAATACAGATATATTTGGCATTTGAACATATAAAAGAGCTGAATATTTTATTAATACTACTTGGATAGCATAACGGAGATCATTTTGTCTTAATCATAGCAGCTAAGAGCAAAAAATCTACAAGAGATTTTAGAGGAAACAAGCTTTAAACTGATAATTTTACAGAGCACAGGTCTAACAATCATCCTGTATTAACAAGCTGGTAAAACATAATGACAAATAAAAGTTGATTTTTTTTTTGAAAAGGAAGCCAGTTCTTTTGTTCGTTTGTTTTTTTCTCCAAACACAAAATATGGCTGTTTCTTCAAAGACATGTAAAATTCACAGCTTTTCAAGCTTTCCCTAGAATAACTAAAAATTACATTAATTTTCTATTGACTTATGAGAAGTGTCTATATTTTCCCAAGGAAATACAATTCTCTAATGCAGTTGTTTGGCTTACTTCTGAATAATACAGAAATATGCACTACAGAATAAAAGCTATTTATGCAATGACATCTTAGTTAGAAGGTGTCATCTCTTCACATTTAAATTTGAATAACTTGCATTTATTGGTGGGACAACAGGAGAGACAGACTGAGAGAGAGCAAGCACTGACAGTCAAACACAGTTCTAGGCAGGCATTGAGAAAGACAACTGATACGTAAGACTAAGTGCCACTCACTGAAAAATCTCCAGGTGACTCAAAGTTTAGCGCTCCTGATCATTGCCTACAATTTCACAAGATTAAAGTTTTAGGTGGAACGGGAGACCTTGATAATGCACTAACTGCCAAGAAATACTTAATATCACTGAGACCATCCCACTGCCAAAATTCTCTTTCATCTTTTATTGTTTTATGCCAAAATGCACTCCTATATTTGTTTTTCTCCTAAAATAGATTTCATATACCCTAACCTATTTCAGTAGCCTTCTCTGCACTTGTTCCAGTTAGAAGTAATATCTTTTGGAAAGAGATTCTGAGAACAGAATACAGCCTGTTCACTGATGCCTTATCCATGTCTTGTGTAGAGTTACTAATGATTCTCTCTTCACAAAAACAGACAACATATCTCAGAATTCCACAAGTATATTTAAATTATGCTGTTAGTTTACAGGTATCAAAAAATCATGCAACATTCTTTGATCCCCATTATTTTCCTCATTTCCTCCAGATGAAGAGTCTGTTATTTGAAGTCAGAGATCTTACTATTCAATTTCATTTCAATTTAATTATTTGAGTTTTCAAGGTCATCCCATTTTTTTGGAAGAGGAGAGGAGAGGAGAGGAGAGGAGAGGAGAGGAGAGGAGACGAGACGAGACGAGACGAGACGAGACGAGACGAGACGAGACGAGATGAATTGNACAGTAAAGAAATTTTTCCTGATGCCCAGCCTGAACCTCCCCTGGCGCAGCTCTGTGCCATTCCTGAGCATCCTGACATTGGTGACCAGGGAGCAGAGGCTGGCATCTCCCTCTACAATTCCCCTCCTCAGGAAGTTGCAGAGAGCAATGAGGTTGCCTCTCAGCCATCTTTTCTCCAGACTGGACAACCCAGGTGCCCTCAGCCTCTCCTCATAGGACATGTCTTCCAGCCCTTTTACCAGCTTTGTTGCCCTCCTCTGGACACATTCTGGACACCTTAAAATGTTTTTTATATTGTAGAGACCAGAACTGGGTGAGATATTCAAGGTGAGGCCGCATCAATGCTAAATATAGTGGAAGAATCACCTCTTCTGACTGGCTGGCTCTGCTGTGTTTAATGCACCCCAGAATGTGGTTTGCCGTCTTGGCTGCCAGGACACACTGCTGACTCATGCTGAGCCTGTTGTCAACCAGCACCCCAGATCCCTTTCTGCAGGGCTGCTCTCCAGCCACTCGTCTACCAGTCTGTAACTGTCCAGCATTACTCTGTCGCACATATACAGCACCCTGCATTTTCCTCTGTTGAACTTCATGCCATTGCTAATTGCTCAGTGCTCCAATCTGACTAGATCCTTCTACTAGGCCTCTTGTCCCTCCACGAACTCGACAGCAGCTCCCAGTTTAGTATCATGATCAGTATGATGATCTGGTCCTCTTCAGTAATGGTGAAACCTTTCAACTTCATATCATTCAGCACTCTGTAATTCTTCTCCCTTGGTTGCTACAAGACTCATTAAACAAATGAGTTTTTATCATGAGTAATGAGTTATATCTAACAAATAATTTTATAAATTTATCTTCAGCCCAATAATTCTCATTTAACAGTCTCCATTTTAGCCATCTCTTTATCAACTTCAAGATTCTTGTAATAATAGTAGTAATGATCCTTATTATTATTGCATTAAATAAATATTAAAAAAAATGCAAAAATAATTTTTTTTTTTTGAAACAAGACTATAGGCTAGATCCATTGCATTACACTTAAAACAAGTTGTTCAATTAGAAAAAAAATAGTCTAATAATGATCTATTTTTGATAAAATCATGCTTTATTTTATCTCCTCCTCTACTTGCTTCCATGATACTGTCAAACTGATTTAGTTTGGGTTTTGTGTCCAAGTTTTAAAAAAATAATGCTTTACCGAATTGGTCAGTTTTCAGGATTTTGTTTTGACTTCCTAGTGCAATTTTAGCCATATAATGTGGCAATTCTTTGTGTTCTTAGTTTAGCCCTCCATCAGCTTTAAAAGGATAGATCAAAGTACAAATATGAAGAACAGATTAGAAGTGCTTATGTACTAATATTAGAAAGTGGGGAGTCTGCTGTAACTTCTACCCCTGTAGAAGACTTCTCTTTGCCTCTGTCACTTTGACTTTTCCTAGACTGAACTGCAAATCTCCTGTTTACAAGATGAAATTCTAAGTTCTACAAGTACTACCATTGAAAGTTATGATTGTGGATAACAGTATTTGAAAATGTACATGGCTTTAATATTCCAAAATTTTTACTACAAGTAGACCTATTATTTAATCGGTAATCAAATATTAGTGGTAATTATAGATACATACTTACACCTTTTTATAGAGGGAAGATATCTCAAGTATTTACCTATGCTTAGTAATAACAGGTCCCAAATTAATCCTATATGACCAATGGCCTTTTTCCTGAAGATGAGTTATATGAAGGGGATATCAACTGACCTGTTAAGACACCTCCAAAAGTATGATTCCTGAAGATCCGCTACTAAAATTTTCCATAAATACCATTTCACAAGAATGTCTTGTTCAGGGATTACATCTCTGACTTCTTATGAACATGATCACTGATGAATAGTAATTGATTGATGTAAGTCTTTCACAGTTTCCTGCCTCCAAACACTTAACATAGAATGTTATATGAAAGACCACACAGACACAGACAGAAAATAACATTGAATATATTTAGCAAGGGAATCTGCTCATGTTGGAAAAGTGTTTTTTCTTTGTGATGCAAAAGTCAAGCTTTAGTAAATTTACAAAATCACTAAATATGATAATCTCCTTTCTTTTACTTGCTCTCCTAGCATAGCTTTCTTATGTAGTAACTGTAAGTCCTGTGAGATGACATCATTAGCACTAGAATTTTTATTATCCTTTATTCTATACTGTAGCTAGTCATAAAGTTCTTTGATTATCTACATACTTAGAATGCACAGTTCAGTAAAGAGGACAAATACAGTTATCAACAAAGATTGTGAATTATTACTACTGTAAGTGTCAAAATATAGGGGTCACGAATCATGGAATAGTCAGTTATTTCTTTATATTAACTCCTTAAAACTTACAGTAGAAGTATAATATGTTTTTTGTCTTAAGCTAAAATTTGCTGAGAAACTGTTAGCCATGACAATTTGGGATCTGGAGGACAAACATTAACTAGGGGATTGTTGTGGAGCTTTCCTTTATGCGTTACGTAGTTCTTCATACATCTTTGTTTTCAACAGTGATGATATATTCCTGAATTAATAGAAATTGAAAAAAATTCCATTCCACTCAGTGCTAAAAGCAGTTTGCAGCATAAAGGAATTTTAATGAATGTGAATAGTAAAGAGATTTAAATCATTACTGTGTTGATCTTCCTGTTAAACAAAGAACTTTTGGGAAGGGACACATTCTTATACTGAACTCAATATTTGAAACTCTTGTCTGTTTAGCGTGCAGGAATGCAGCATTAGGAGCAAATGCAGTAATTTTAGTGCACAGACATAATTCTACCTTCAATAGCCTGAGCTGGAAAAAGAAAAGAAAATCTTAGTGTCAAATAACTAATATGTAACAGGCATTAATACTTGATCAGATAATGATTGTCTTAATCGATAGAAGACTGAAGAACTGTTGGAAGGTTTAGGATAGGAGAAAAGAGAAGAATGAAGAAAAAAATCAACTATGTCATAGTGTTTTTTTAAAAAAAGGTTTTGTTTTTTTTTTTCTTGGTGATAGCACTCTGTAGGTATTGCTTAATGGTAGTAAGAAGAATGAAACATTTTCCATTATTCTCATAAAGTGGATTAAAAGTAGTTCTATGAGACTGTTTTGAGACAAATTGCATTGAATTTTTTTTTCCAAAACTTGCTTTTTCACTAAGATGTAGCAATATTTCTGAAGGCTGGTATCTACAAATGAATTAAAATCCATTTGCTTTTTTTTATAAAATGAAGATTGTTGTCTCTCTATATGTCATTACCTTTCATCTCTTTTATCAGCTCACCATTCTGCCTAGTGAAACACCATCATTTCAAAAAAAAAAATTCAATTATTTTATCCTTTTAAAAAAAGAATGTTTACATGCATTGAGATGATTTCACATGAACCATTCTTCAGAAAGGCTTAAACTGAGGTCTTCAACATACCTGCCTATAAAGTTGGAAATGCATCAAATATTTTTTTTTTTGTAAAAGTTTTGTAACAAAGTAATTATAAAAGAGACTAATGAGTAATTGCTAGTGACTTGAGTTTCTAAATGAAGATATTATTTTTTCCCATCACTATAAAAGTCTTTATTTAAAATTTTCAAAGTAATTTTAACTTTGAACTTCTTTTTAGAAGATTTTTCGACTGTATTTGTTTTCTTACCCTAGTGAGAAGACAAATGTTCTCTCTCAATCCACTAATATTATATATGACCATCTGGCCAAATTAAGCAAGCAAAATGGGAGCCAAAAGCTGTGGATCTGTTACATACACCACAATGTCTTACGTACACGATACATGCATCTGATTCATAACTAGTCTTCATGGAGCTCAGTGCCAAAAAAAAAAATCCACAGTATCACACTCAAGGATTTCAAGAAAGTATACCTCAAGACAGACAGAATCAAAGAGCTGAATTCAGTGAAAGACATAGAATACTCTTAAATATACATAAAGTTTCAGGTGTAAAAACTAACTGAAAGTTTTAAACTTTAAATCAAAACTTTCTGCTTTCAGGACATAAAAGGTATAATGGTAAATATACCTGGATTGTAAAGTTATGCTATCCATAAAACAAGAGCAGCTTTTATTGTGCTTGATCACATTACAATGCAGCTGTGTTCCATTCCAAACAGAGATAGATGAATTCAAAATGTAGTTGTTTGCTTAAAATAACTTAGTCCCTGTTTTTAATTGTTTTGATAATAAAAAAGAAATTGTTATAAACACAAATGAATATCTTGCTTTGTAGTACTGGCACAAATCAATCGCTTTTGCTAAAAGGTATTTCAGATGCAGTTGCTACAACCTTTGTTATCACCAGACATACTTCAGAAATGGAAAAGTGTTCTGTTGGGCATCTGTTTAGTTACATGCAATAATATTTGGATCCCTTATAAATGAACTCTAACTGCATGACAAAAAATCAGTGTGACACGAAGTCACACTGCCCCTTAAAATGCAAATAAATAGATCCAAGAAAAGCAGAGAAGTGGTGGATCATTAAAAAAAAATTATTGACTTGAGAGGAAATGGAAATGAATGTTTAAATGAAAGTTTAAATGCTATAATCTCTCTCATGACGAGCAAAAGGAAGTGTGGGACTCATTGCCAGTTAGGGAATGACAGGAACCACACAAATTTCACCAAACTTGTCTGTAAACACTGGGCAGTCACTGCCACCAACTCAACTATGCCACCAATCTTTCAATCACTAAAGGCAAGAAAAATACAAGTAATTTCAAGTTTCATCAGCGATGGGTGGTGTTTCCTAATATGTCTTATAGGTTTCAGAATAAAAGAACTTTTGACAAAATTAATGGGAGAGGATTTGTGAGCTACATTTTAAATAATTTCCTTCTGGTCTTGCTTTTGGGGTCATACAGTCCTTTTGTAAACATAGTATCTTTAGGAGATGTCCTGTTAGTGAAATGCTTTATTTCATATTGCCATTAAAAATTCTTTTTAGGTTATAGTATTATTTATACAGATAGTTACAGAGGAAAATTCTACAACAAAGAGAATATAAAATTATAGAGCATGCAGTAACAGCTTGGGAAAAAGCTTCCATTACTTCAACTTTGTATTTAAAAGTTTTTTTTAATATATACTGGACTGCTGATAATTAGTAAACTATGGTTCCTAAGTCATATGATAGAACTACTTTTAACTTTGGCATTGTTTCAAAAATGTTTCTGCATCATTCTGAGCCCATTAGTAGGTTTACTGACAAGTTCAGAGAGTCTGAAATGCTTTTGTTCCTTTCTACAGCTCTTCCTCAGTTCTCCTGTCTAGACTGTTATCATGATGTTAAATAATTGATTCCAAATACTTTGGCACCCCAAAGGTGATAAACTCCTTGAATTTAAGTTACGGCTGATCGATGCTTTGAGAACTATTTAGAAGCACTTTGGAAGTGCAAACCTTTGGTCTGATCTTCTAACTTACAGCATTCTAAGGAAACAGTGCTTCACCACTGCAAAGGTAAATACCAGTTCTGCATTGCATTGCATCTTGAGTACAGTCTCCCCCAAATCCAGTTTTGTGCCTAATTGTCACTCTTCCAATCAATGAAAGAAAAAATATATAGTTTTTATGAAATAACTTTATGTGCATTCATTATTAATGAAGACTGCACAGATCAAGACAAAACAAGAAATATTCATATGCAAATTATTTCCTTCCTTGACGACCTTAGCTGTATTACTTCTGGTATGGAAATGTTTTCCATTTTCTCCCATAAAAATGGAAGTTTTAATCCAGATTGGAGATTATATTAAGAAAACAGAGTTAAAGAAATAAAAATTCAGAAATTTGCACAATGGTATTCTCAAAAATGTCATACTCTTCTTGGGTAATTATTTATCTTTTTTCTAGATTATAAGGTTTATCAGTGGAAGAAAATGATCTGGAGTCTGAATGCCATCAGGTTTCATACCTCACCAACCATCACCCCCCAAAATACAGACATTTCAAGACATATGCTGACTTAAGTTATTCAATCTTTTTATCTCTTTGTGGATCTCTGTTGCTATAACTGAAGCTAGGTAACTGAATTAAAAATATTTTTGTCACTACTGTCAGATATGACTCAAATGCCACAATAGAAATAGATCTACCAAATAAGGAGTTGACATTTTTATATAATCACTTCTCAGAGTAGATGTTTATTTTGATGCTGTCAAGAGGTATTTCTAATTTATATGAAAGATGTTTTGAGACAAGAAATCTACATAGACTAGATACTGAGTTGGAAAATGATTAAACAAAATATATTTATATTTCTACATATATATATACACACACACTTATTATACACATATGTATATATATATAAAAGTAAGTTCTCTTCCTTTGGCAAAGGTAATGTCTCACATGAGTAGGCAATTTTATCAATAGACACTATCCTTGTGTAAACATATTGCATCTTCAGAACTTCCAAACAACTTCAAAGATTAATTAAAAAAATGAAACCAGTATCATTAGATTTCAATAAACAAAGACTTCCTACAGCATCAAACAAATATTTCTGTAATTTATTTGAGAAATTGAATGAGATTCAGTGTAAACACTTCAATGCTGTTTCTTTCCTTGAACATTCTGCTGTTAAGAATAACATCATATAGCAATGAGAATATAACTAACATGCGTGTGTTGACACTGGCTAGTAGAAAAACAGTAAATTCTTGAGTGGAAATAAAGTTTTAATTTAATAATAGTATATCTTATTTCTTCCACTTCCCCATATTAAACCTACGTCTATTCCACTTATGTACTAGAATACATGATTTATAGGCCTAAGACAAGAGCTGAGGTCATCCCTACACCTGTTCCTGGAAAACCCCAGATTACACTCATCCTCAGCACCTGGAGGGACTTTTACCTGGAATCTGTTTCCTCTTTCTCTCTTTCTTTTTCTTTACTGCTTCCTAAAATGAAATTCTAAATCTCCTATTTTCTACAAAACCTTTTTTTGCAATTTCTGCTAACCCATTTTTACACTCCCTGCTCTTTCCTGTACAGCTTTTGCAATCTTCTCTCCTCCCTAAATGTTTGCTTCATCTGTTTTTACTTTCTCCATTCAAATCACATCAGCTTTCTAAAAGAGTGAGAAAGTGGAATGCAGAAATACAAAGCAATATGCATTGTTATATGACTTCTAGCCTCATAAACCATTATACCTCCTTAATCCTAGTCAACCCTGTTGCAGCTTCGTATCTAAAAATTAATTCATGTACTTCACGCAAAACATTCTAAAGAAACAAGTATATTAATCAATTCTTTTGTTACCCATTACTCTGGTATTAATATCCTTCACTTGCATTTCAATCCATTTGATACTTTTCCCGCTTTCAGAAATTATTTTACAAACTTCATTTTCTACCTGTGTCAGGATAGAAACTGACACAGTTTCTGAGCTTTCCAGAAGTTCCCAGTTAAAGTATGATATGTAAACTTTCCTGCCACAATATTTTTTAAAGGCTACTCATGGAAAACTCAGGGAGTATCGGTAGGATGTTTGATAGGATGTTCATGTTACATTGTATCAGTTATATAAGATGTGAGAAATTGCACCCTTTACCTTGCTGAAATCCAACTGGTTACATATTTCATGGTGATTAGTATTTAATGGTAAAAGAAGATTCACTGAAGGAAATTTGCATTAAAGTCAAAAGGCAAAACAAGGAGTTTTCTTTTGGTGCTTTTTTATTTATTTCTTTGCTTGCCTTTTAAAACTGAGGTGATCCAATTTACCATAGCCAAATTTTCTCAGTGAAGATATTTACAGGAAACTCTCTTATGCCTTTCAACAGTCTAGCAATGTGAAGTAATGCACAAACTGTTAAATATCTTCAGTAATCTGTCTGTCTAGTTCTGTCTTCACGTGAAACACCGTGCTGTGGGGTACACTGTGAAATACTTACTCAGATGTTAACTCAGACGTCACTCTGACTTCAGTGAAAATTGTTTGTTTTTAGGAAGTCATGAGTTCAATCCAAATATTTTGTTGCCATAAGCCCCACAAACAGAGTATACGTATTACTAAAGCGAAAGAGGTCGAGAAGAGACGTATAACTGGGAGTTTAGTATGTTGGATTTGGATACAGAATTAAGAAACACCAGACATTTATGTTTCAAAAAAAGTAATATAATCTCCATTTCCTATTGAACTTCCATGTTGGGAGTTTATGACAATTCTTCCCCACAGTAAAATATATTTTAATCTTTTAATTTAGTTGGGTATCTGAGCAAAACTGCCTACTAATTTCTTTCCTAAATGCCTGCCAATTTTCAAATATGTCCTCAGGTCTCCTTAACAGGTTTTCTTTCTTTTATTTTGGGCCATAACATTCTTTGCCACTGTTTATTGCTGTAGTTTGATCTCTCAAAGAAAATACACAAAATTATATTGGCATTACTGGTGCTTTACCATATTTTACCGATAAGGTTAGGTTTAATATTTCATATAACAAACATAAACACAAACTCCAAACATATTAAAAGAAACTTTTAAATAGAAAGTAATCAGAACATAAAAGTCCTATCAGTTTATTAGGTAGATACTGATTTAAGCAGTGATTGCAAGTCAAATATACATTTTTAATAAAAGGTCTACTTCAGCCTAGATAGCTTTGTCTCCTCTTCAAATTCAATATGCAATTATAAGAAAGAAAACAGCCATTCATGATTGTTTGATCACAGACCACAAAAGAATTCATCAGTTTATTTTCACTTTAAAATATTATTGGAGAGTTTTTCTCTGACAAGGCTGATTTAGATAGTAAACAATGGTCTGCATTTATTCCTGCAGAAAAGATATCTATGAGATATAGGTTAAAAACTAATAAATCACATTTTTATTGCTTAATGCAGCAGTTAAGAATAATATGAGGTTACAGATTCGTAGTTTTACTACTGACATGTTTCAAGTCTATCTCAGAAATACAAACTCAAAATCCACAAATCCACATACCCTAAAACATATACTGTTTTCTTTCAAAAGATAAAAGATTCTAGACATGCTTTGATACTGATTCTATGAATAATACTAAAGAAGTAATAAAAATAGGTGTTAAAAACCCACTACTTTAAAAGACTACAAAAAGTTATATCAAACTGAAAATTATGGTATGCATTGTCTAAAGATGTGTTTTCCAACATGAACTTTTTTTTTCTGTACAAAGTGCTATTTCAATCTGCTAGTAAAAAGACTTTTAGATACAACAGCTCCATCAGTCTAATCTGTTCATCTCATTATTTTAAAACAAAAAGAAATGGTTGACCTTCTGAACAGTTATACAAACTGTATATGGTTGTCACCCAGAACAATATAGCTTTTCCTTTAAAAATGTAATATGATCGTTTATAACATCAACAGCAAATAGAAAAAAAGAAAAAAGTAAATAAAAAGCCAATCATTGTCTGGGAATGAACTTTCGTAGCAATTATGGATAATACTCCATCTTGTGTTGCTAAAGACCAATGTTTTTCTTTGCATATGTGTAATTATCAATTGTGAAAAAAGGTTCAGGTTTTACCTCCTTTACACTATAGTCTTGAAGTGTAGAAAAGTAGAGTATCTTGATCATTTGAAATATAGAGTACCTAACAACAGCTGAACTGAGAGGGTGAAAGTGGAAGTGTTTACATATTTTAAACAACTATTCAATGAATTGCAGCAAACAACACTGAACTACAATGAACAGCCCATTACTGGAAAAAATAAAACAAAAAATGAAAATAAAAACACACAGCTAAGAAAAGAAAAACAGTATTCTTAAAAAGCTAGATATTTGAAACTATGAAAGACCAAACTCA
>VXAA01005065.1:2431267-2451732 GCA_013399115.1 Anseranas semipalmata | reverse complement strand
ACAATGTGGCAGTAAAACAACTTTTAGAGTAAAAATAAAAATAAATTCTAAATTAGATTTCAGCTGCTTGGCAGTCAGTGATAGAAGGGGTCCTGTTTTAAGGTTTTTAGTCTTTTTACAGTCTGTCAAACACAATTCACATGAAGATGGACTGCTACACTTTAACACTAACTGAGAGTACTAACTAGCAACAAATATTTTATCTGGAGTCTCTCATCTTTTCATTTTGGCAATACAGTTAGAATTATCAGTAGCTTTCAGAAAGTTTGATTTTCACGGGATACTCTTCTACTATTATATGAAAATATTATACTGCCCATTAGTCTATGTGATTTGGAATAGTTTTAAAGTTAGTATCTGTTTTAAATTTTCCATTTTTCTCTTCAAAATTTGGATTATCTTTTAGAGCTTAGAGATGTGCTGTTGCACATGGATCAGCTACTTTAATAAGAATATGGCAGAATGAATTTATGAGCGGTCTTGTTTCCCAAATATTCGTCTTACACTTCTTCTTCTTCTTCTTCTTCTTCTTCTTCTTCTTCTTCTTCTTCTTCTTCTTCTTCTTCTTCTTCTTCTTCAAAATGGGACTGATAGATATCAGAGACTCCCTCCTGTGGGTGACAGAGGCATCCATTGCTGGCCTCTATGCAGGATGGTACAGAGAGATTGCTGAGGCTCCTCCCATCCTTGGACTATTCTCCTCAGCTGCTCATGCATCCACATGGGCACCAATGATACTGCCAGGGAAGACCTTGGGTGTAACATGAGTGACTGCAGAACTCTGGTGCCAATAGTGAAGGGCATGGAGACCCAGATGGTATTTCCTCAGTCCTGACAGTGAGGGGGAAAGACTCAGGTACAAGCAGCATGGAAGACAAGCAGGAGGAAGTAGAAGTCCATGCACTGCTGGAGAGCTATGATCTCATTGGAATTACAGAGATGTGATGGGATAACTCACAAGACAGGAGGACTATCATGGATTGATACAGGCTTTGCATGAGAGACTGGAAAGGCAAGGAGAAAGGGTACTCCATGCAAAAGGGTATCCACTCCTCTTGAATGCATAGAGTTTTGTCTTGGAATGGAAGGCAAGTCAGCCAGAGCTTACAGGTGAGGATCAGAGGACTGACCAACATGAGACGATGAATACAAATTGCAACATGGGAAATTTGAACTGGCTACAAGGAAAAAAAATTCACTGTAATGATGGTTAATTTTGGAACCAGTTGCCCACAGAGGTTATAGAATCTCCATTGTGGGAGATGTTCACAGCTCTGAGTAATGTGATCTAAGTTGTTCCTGCATGGGGGTTTAGACCAGATGACCTTTAGATGTTCCTTCAGTATTAAAGCATAATTTATTTTTATAACAACCCAGTATGGGTAATCAAAATTTACTTATGAAACTACATTTATTTCAGCACTCTAAGAGAAAAAGCATCTTTTCTAGTGATTACCTCCATATGGAATATAAAGTTACAACCTACTTTGCTGCCAATGTACCGGTGAGAAATTGATGTTATAAAAATTGTTTTTGCAAACATGAAACCATATTTAGTATCATTTTTTAAAAATTGTTTTTTAATTAATCTTCTCCTAATGGGTAATGTGGTAAATTCTAATCCAATTTTTGAACCATTTTCTTCTTCCAAAAGTTTGCCATGAATTGAAGATAGAAATGGTAAAGGATTTTCTTTTCAGAGCTTTCAGCTTCCATGCATTTTTTTTAGAAAGGATCTTTATCAGTAGTTTCTAATCACTATATCTCTTTGTGGTGGTGACATAATACCAGAATAAAAAACATGCTCCAACCAAAAATGTCAGGCAATGATATTCTATTTACTTACATCTCGTAGTAAGTTTTGAAGGCATGTTATTTTTACACCTAAGGAAATACAGTATCTATTTCATCTTTATGGTCGAGTCCTAATATTTAAGCCAAAGCTACCACGTGCTATTTTTTTGTCTTGAGATAATATACTCCTCTGTATGTTAAGACATTTGAAATCGTAAACAAATAAAGAGAGAGAAAATGGCTCTGAAACTCTGGATAATAAATAGAGAGGAAGCCCCACCCATGCAGTAGAAGGGACAAAAGTTATTCACAAGCTCACAAAGCTCCCACACATTAAGCAACCACATTTATTCAAAGGAATAAAGAATAGAAACATTGGAATTGGTAATTGGAAATGTTTGTGTGTGCTTGATACACATATCTTTTCAGAGTAATGGATGAGATGAGTGGGAGACTGAAAAATAGATACCTTGGAGATGTGATGGAAGGAAGAAAATCATTGAGAGGAATTATGAAGGTACAAATTATAACTGAGTAGGTCTTGCTGCTGGAGGGAAGTTGTTACATGTTAAAGGAAGCAAATACAATGAAGTAAATGTTAACTGTAAGCAGATACAGCAGAAGCTCTATAAATTGAAATGCTATGTTTAATAATAATTTATTTATATCAGAGCTAATCCTAACAAATCATCTTAAAGGAAAATATAACAATGAAATTTCTCCATCACTTACTGTAAGGTACATCCTATCAGTTAAGTAGATAGTAGTAGCAGCAGAACAGAACATGACACTGGAACTGGTAAAATGGATCATAAAAGTAATGGTTACATACATAAGTATGATGTATTTGGAAGAATTCAAAGAAATCTCAAAAGCCACATAGCAGCTAATACATATAACAGCCATCAAATACCTGAGCAAGGATGATTGTGTTTTTATATCAGTATATCTAGAAACCTTCAATACAGTCTTGTATTCATACCTGTAGGACCCTAGTGTAATATCTCTAGAGTCCACTGTGGATAGTCAGAAGGAACAGAGTTTCATTTGGGGGGTGATTCTTGATAGGGGTTCTAGATTATTCTGTCTGAGAAAGGTCTATGTTAGTGCATTAGTTAGGAGGAGGAATATGCTTTTGAAGGAAATCTGATCATCCTCACATCATAAAGTGGTCTTGGAGTGCTTGAATTGGATTCCTTTTAGATAACGCTGAATCAAAAAACGTGCTCCAAGAACATATTTAATCTATTCTAACTCCTAATGGGTATTCAATCCACAAAATTAAACCACATCTACTCAGAAATAAATCTCTGGAAATACATATGGTATGGATACAGAGTTATCAGTACTAACTGTTTCATAGATCTGTCTCTATTGCACCATACTATTTGGTTACGCAGTGATAACTTGAATTCGTCCTTGAGAAAGTCTCCTCTTACTCCATTGCCTACAGAAGGAACCTACAAAGGCTATTTGGCTGTCAGGTGTCTGAAACTGCAGATGTGCACAGAGCCCCAAATTCACCACAACATTCTTACAGAAAATAAACAGTCATAAGATAACTAGGGAAATCCTTCCATAAACGAGTAAGTTGTTGAAGGACAGTAACGAGGTATAGAACAAAGGTCTGTTTCCAAAATGTGGAGAAGTTACTGGTAAGATTCCCAAGAGATATGTGCTGGCACATACTGTTCAATACATTTAAAAATGAACTAGAAAAGGATGATAACATGATAGATTAAATTCATTATTGGTAAATGTGGAGTAATACACATGAGGGAAAACAATCGAACAATTGTAATTTTACCAGTGTACTACTCAGGAAAAAGATCTTGGAGCCTCTGCAGACAGTTTTCTTAAAATGTAGGCACATTGTTTGGTGACAGTCAACAAGGCCAATAAAATGATTGCAACTATTACTAAACATTAAGCACTGGTCATAAAACTGCAACTATTACTAAACATTAAGCATTGGTCATAAAACTTCATTATGTCAGATGGTAAATCCACAATGCTTGATTACTGCAGAAATTTCCACTCATACAACTTTAAAGAGTGTGTAAAAGAAGTTGAGAAGATAAAGAAGAAAGCAATGATCACCAGAGGAACAGATTTTTTTTTTTTTTTTTTTAAGAGGAGAGACCTGAGTAAAGTAGAATCGTTCTGTTTAGAAAAAATGATGACTGAGCAGGATACATCTGAAATCATGATCAGTATAGGTGGAGTGAATAAATAAAAATACTTCAATTTTTTCCCTAATAAAAGAGAAAAATAATCAATCAGGCATAAACTTAAAATGAAAGAAAGCATTTCGTTTTCATACAATGAACAATGAAATTGCAGAATTTATTGTCAAAGTATATTGTGGACATCAAAGTAGTAAGTTTAAAAGGATTAGAAAAGGTCCTTCCAGTCTTACCAAATGCTAAAATTTGAATTTAACATCCAGATTAGGAGGCTGCTAAACCACTGACTTCTGGAAACTGGGAGGAAATATAGCAGAAATACCAGGGGAATACAGCAGAAATATTTACCTCGTTGATGATACTTTCCCTATTTCAACCCAATCACTGTTACAAATGAGACAAACAGACCTTTGAGTTAGTATGATAGTATATAGTTCTTACGGATAATAAGATGTAACATTTTATAGAGCTCTGAACTGAAAAAAGAACATGATCATTGGAATTTGAAATCTACTTTGGGTAACAAAACAATGAATCTACATTTTCGGTATTCACTAAATTCAAGTGCAATCTGTTTTGTTCTCATTCAGGGCTGGGATTCTTCTTACTAAAATGAATGTGAGGCTTTTTTTCAGTAACATTATAGCAGGCCTGAAATTCAGTTTGAAGTACAATGTGTAACTGTCAGTCAAATACACGAACTGAATAACAAAACATATTAAAAAGAGAAGATCCATTCAAAGGGAGCCTACAAAAAAACTGGAGGGGGACTCTTTGTCAGGGAATGTAGTGATAGGACAAGGTGTAATGGCTTTAAACTAAAAGAGGGGAGATTTAGATTAGATATAAGGAAGAAATTCTTTACTCAGAGGGTGGTGAGGCACTGGAACAGGTTGCCCAGAGAAGCTGTGGATGCCCCATCCCTGGAAGTGTTCAAGGCCAGGCTGGATGGGGCTTTGAGCAACCTGATCTAGTGGGAGGTGTCCCTGCCCATGGCAGGGGGGTTGGAACTGGATGGTCTTTAAGGTCCCTGCCAACCCAAGCTGTTCTATGATTCTATGATAATTCTTTCCTCATGTAATTTAGTAGAAGAAATAAAACAGGCACTATCCATACAACTAGGCAAACAACACTTATCTACATGTCAAAGGAACTTTAAAGATGTAATATACCAAAAAGTGAATGTAAAAAGAGACTAGCAAGGAAACTTACTTAATCCTCTCCCTAACAGAATACAGAAGCATTACTTCATTACCATGCTCAGAAACTGATGTATTTAATTACAAAATAAAGGAAAAATTTTAGAGAAGAAATGATAGGCAAAATGAGAGAAATTAATCATACTAAAATACTGAATTGACTGCAAAATTCACTAATAGCAATATTTTATCTACGTTTTTTTTTTTTTTCATACCTAGAGCTAAGGTTCCAAGAAATATTTCAGAGGTAGAAGTATGTTTGGCAGCTATTTTAACCATTAAGAATATTCCTACTTAAATAAATAAATAAAGCCTATTTTGTAAATTAATGTGGCTTTTCAAAATACAGTGTGACATTGCTTAAGGGAAATATTTAGATATGCCACTAAGAACTCTCTCAATTGATATTGAACATAGTATTCATTATGTGTTCACTCACTGCAGTATGAAGTCTTGTTTTACACATCTATGTTTATCATAGATATATGATATGCCCTTATCACAGGCATTAGAAACATCCCTTCAATTCATATTCTCATTTCAAGAGATGTTTTGCATTGCTACTCTATAACTCCAGTGTGTTATCAGCATTATTCTCATCCTAAATCCAAAACACAGCACCATACCAGTTACTAGGAAGAAAATTAACTCCATCCTGAAACCAGGCTGAAACCAGGACACTTTCTAAAGGAAGTAAATGGATTTGTGGATAATGAAGAGTGGGCAGTGCTGACTTCCTCCAACTACTCATTTCTGCAGCCTAGTGCTTTTTCAAAATACTTTATCCTGTCAGATATGTATTCCTTGACTGTTTTAAATCTCATTAAAAACATTCTGGCGTCATGGGTTTTCATTAAACAGCACACATTTTAAAGTGAATTATATACACAATATTTTAAAGTGTCTCTATTTAGGGATTCTCTTAGAATCATATTAATCTCCATGTTATTACCATAATTATTATGCAAACATATCTTAATCTATTAATTTAATGTCTGAATACACTATTAGACTTGTACTATAAACTCAGCTTTTTCCAAGTTGTATGGAAAGTGTTTCACATTGAAGAAACTGATAGCTACTTCTTGAAAATTACAGTTTTAAAAGTAAGATGCAAAAGTATTTTCCTGGTATCATTCTGCTTTCTTTTTCTCACTCACCAGTCAACTAGACTAGATTCCATTTAAAACATGAATTCTTATGGCAGGATTTTCTCAGCAGTTTCAGGAAGAAATTAATAGATGTAGAGCAGGATGGAGAAAAAAAAAACAACAACTTGAAATAAAGTACTAAACCACTTCTGTGATCCAAAATTAATTAATTAAAATGTTCTGAACAAAGCCATATACAGTTCTGTGTTTGACTGTAATATATCCTTTAAGTTTGAAACTATACCGTAGTATGTACTATTTTAGTATTTATTGTCATATGACAGTTCTAGCTACTCCCTAAAAATATTTAAAAACTGTCAAAAAGAGCTAATTAAGCCTTCCTTGTGTGCTTTTACATGGCAGTATTGTTTCCAGCAACAGACCCGGTGTGACTCGTTAACACGTCTTACTTTACATCAATTAAACAGTATTATGATAAAATTTTACTAAGATCCAAGGAATCACAAATATGTTCTGAAAAACTTTCAGCAAAATTAAGGTATTTTTCTTGCTACTTGTGTTTTGATAGCTTTTCTTCTAATTCTCGATGTGGTCCTAAATATCACTGCCCAGAGGAATGCTTGCCATAAGATATTCTTACTGGAGCAGCTGTAGGTTACCCAGCAACCAGTTCATGTCAATTCCTGTTGGGTTGGTAACAAATGCTCTGTCAAGAGCAAGAAATCAGTTATTTGTCTTTCTTCCTTTTCTTTTAAACTCTTCTGAAGTGAATACTGTTGTTCCACGGTTATAATGCAGAAACTACGGAAACGATGCATGAGGTTCTAAACAGATCAATTGACAAAAGATTGTCTAATTAAAAATAAACAAATATTTAAATCCTTTCTGCCTGAAGATGGCAATAATGTTTTCTATTAAAAAAATCCACAGTATATGTCATTAACAACCTTCAAATAGTTGCTTGCAATGTTTGTACGTAAAGGATGAACAAAGTCCATATTTAGTAAAAGGATACAGATTAAGCTGTTCTGTTTTGATTCATTTATACACTAAATCGGATTGTTTATGGTGTTCTAACATACACTTTATTAAAAACTAATGGGACACTTACCAAGTTTGCTAACATTGACAAGATAATCAAATAAACACTTGTCAAAGTATCTGGAGAGCTTATTTTTCCTACTTTGTTCCTGTCATAACTCCAATCTACGCAGAGATATATTTATAAGTGATAAGCTACTTAAATTAAAAAAATGTTCATCATTCCAAAAAGAAATTCAGTCTTAGTAAGTGATATTCCATTTTGTAGCTCTTACCCCTGCAGTAAAACATAACTTTTCCCATTTTTACTATGGCTAGTAAAGTAATAAATATTTTCTAAAACAAAACTGCGGGGAAGAAAATTAATTAATTTATTTATTAATTTAGGCTATAATTAACACATCTGAGCTTGCTATCAAATGCAATACTTTTATATCAATAAATAGTTACTGACATATGTCAGTCCTGGAATCTTCTGTAAATTATCATTTATAAAGTAGGTATGTTGTCACCGAAAAAAAGTAATGGAAGTTTACATCCAGTAAATACTGGATACTTCTTCTGACTGTTATGCATTTTTTAAAAAAATTATATCAACAGAAAGAAGGCTCATGATAAGAGCTTTTTCTGCAACCACCATATTACTATCCTATTTATTACTTAAATCCATCTTAAGAATATTGCTCAAGAGCCTGTAAAATCTGCAAATGCAGTTGGAGTAGAAAGATTTTTGCATTGCCTTTTAGAAGACCACTAGGTAGAGCTGGAAATGATACAAAAAGTTCTCATTCTCAATAAATGTACAGAATAAAGCTATTGACATTACTTCCAAGTATTTGTCTTATTTTAGCTTGCTTTATGATGGCAGAATTCAGTCACAGCTATAAGAAGTGTTCTTTTGTGTTATAAAAGTAGGTCAAAGTTCTGCAGAAAAATATATGTCCTGATATCCTGGTATTATTTACTGAAATGTTGAGTTCTTGAAAGCAAACAAGCGAATAAATAAATAGACCAAGAGAAAAAGTATGTATTCATAGTAAAAAGGTGGGCTCTGTGCTAACCACTATGACACACGCAAGACCTAAGTTGTACAATAGATAGTACCACTTTCTTCAAGAAAACAAAAGGAAGTGGTTCTTCCTGAAGTTGGTGGTAGACTTACAAAATTCCTTGCCAAAAGATGTGGCAGATGCATGAAACTTACACGGTTCAAGGGCAGACTGGAAAAGAAAGTTCCACTGAGTGTTACAGAACAGACAGACTATATCATAGTCAAGAACGTCCTTGGGCTGAAACTAACTGAAGGCTAGGAAAGTGTCATAGAGAAAGTATCATGAAGTCTGACCTTGTTCTTACTCTTCTGTAGGAGGCCAGTTGTCATTACTGTATGGATACCAGATCAAAAGAAGTTTGTTTGTTCTTATGCTTTGTGCTGTCTTGCTCCCTCCCTCACTAAATTCCTGCTTTTTGAAAATTGTCCTTACAAAAGCGTGTAAAATACCTACTTTTGTCTATCTTGCAAAATTTAAAATGAGCTGAACTGCCTCACGATCATTTGATAACATGATTTTCTCTGACCTTCAATAAGGTTCTCACTGCTTCTGAAAATGGATGTCACCTTTTGGGTTCATTAAATGAACACTTGGTAACAATACCCAACCTACTTGCCTTAAAGAGCAATGCATTGTTGGTGATGTAGGAATTATTGTTTCCTATCTTGGTTTTCTCATCAGTGAGGGAGATAGACTCCTTTCTTTGAGAGAAAAGGCGGAAATACTGCTCTTACTCCTAGTCTATTTTATATCAAAATAAGAAATGGTGATTTGAAGATGCACAGAAGCAGGGACAAAAGCAGTTGGTCTCACTAGCAGGTAAATCCACAGGTAGGTGCATCACATGCAGAATTTATCATAAGATTTTCAAGTTAAGCATGTGGCCATATTTGAGTTTCTCATTTATATTATGTCAAATGAGAAATGGCAGCTAGGCAAAATGATTACTTCTGTTTTTTGTTAGATTATGAACAGTGTGTGTGACCTAGCTATGAACTGGATTACCTAATTAATTTTAGGATATCTAAGTGGTTGGCATATGGCTTAGATGGCTTTAATTCACTGAACTGCTGAGAAATCAAACAAGATTACACAGAGGCTTTCCATACAAAGGTATAGGTATTTAAGACACACTAGAGCCAATCAAAAGAGGCAAAAAGCTTTTGAAGGACCCTTCCTGAACAATTTTTGTTAACGGAGGGAACAGAAGTAAAGATACTAAACACAACATAGGATGCGGTTTCAGGTGATGACTACAACAATCTAGCTGCCTGACATACATGAAAAGGTGACGTCTCACTTCTTTCTCTCCCGCCATGTCCATCTCTGGATGTGTGCTACCTTTCTGTCCTGCTTGCTCTGGCACTGTCCTGATCTCCTGCTGATCAATTCAGCTCACCAAACCACAAGCAGACTATATCCACCAGTGGTTTAGTGACACTGTGTCTCTGAGGCTTAGTTTAGCAGCTGGACTTACCCAGGGGAAGCAGCAGGAGCCAGCAGGGGAAAATTAACATTTTGGCAGCAACAAAAAAAAAATTTAATTGGCTCAATCACTTCCTGAAGCACCATGCTCCATGGCTTATCAGAGCCTATAGGCCTGGGCCGGGTTGAAAGCAGTGGTTCCATGATCCTTAATGACAGATTTGTGCACTTTTGGATTATTCATCATATGACAGAATCCCTACCAAATTCATCAATGGGCACACCAGAAAGTTCCCTTCTGTTGCCATCAAGGCTTCCATACAGCTGAACCACACTATGAAAATCGTGTATTTTAAGAGAATAAATAATGGAAGAAGTACACTAACTTAGGCAATACATCATTGCATGCTATGAATGTGATGTTTATCTCAGAAGAATTGTGGGTAAAAGTTTTATTCATAAATGGAAAGTTTATTAACAAATCTGTAAGATCATGTGAAACAAGCAGCAGCAGAAACCCTAGACTAATTTGTTAAGCTTACTTTAGCACTTCAAATCTAAGCTTTATCATTTCTAACACTGAGATCTCAAAAAATACCAGTGATTAAAACTGTCTCTAGTCCAGAACTGATATATCCACTAAAATTTTCAACCTGTGCATCTACTTCACCAACATTTTTGGCAAAGAAAAAGATATTTTGTGTACTTAAAGATCTTGCTATTAAAAAAGGGGCTTTGGACAAACTGACGACCTCTCTGAATGCCAGAAACAGACCCAATAGAACTAGTGAAGAGTCATCCATACAAACAACAATGGTACAAAACAGGTTTACAGCTTGTGGATTTTCACATGGCAGTAAAATAAAAAGAATTTATTCTATAGGTTTTATGAGTACATAATACCTTAATATTCAAAATGTTTATAGAGACAGACACAGATAGCTTTCTGAGGATGAACAGAAATATGTTGGAAACCTTAATATGAAGACCTATTATTATTTAATATCAAATGTAAACAAAGATTGCTCTTAAAAGTTCAAAACCTAAAGAGCTTCTCTCAAAGGATTTCAAAGCAAAGTTTCATTGAAGTCAAATACCAGGTGATCTCTTCAATCCAAAAGAATCTGCAAGAATAGCTCCCCAAATGTTCCCCAATGTACCAAAGCCAGGTTATGGGTTAAGTCACATATTATTATCCTCAGTATAGTGATTACATACAGACAATCTAATCTGAGGATTTTTGATATGAAAATATGGGCTCACTTAATAGAATGTTTAAGATAACATTTGGAATTACTATTAATGCATCAAACAAAAACTACCTTGCTCTCAGAGTTTCATTTCCAAAAGGTTAGACTTCATTTGACTTTATATATATGCTGTTAATATTTCTTTGTCCAAAAATAAGGAAACAAAACTTCAAAATATTTTATGAGTATTTAGTAATTTATTTACATTAGCCTGAATACAACTGTCTTTTAAGGCAGATTTAAAATCTGCTGTCTTTGGAGGCAATGTCAAAATTCCCATTAAATAAGGCTTGGGAATGATGTCAATAATACTATGACAATTTAACGTAACTTCATCGTTTTTCTCGAAGTAGATAACGACACTGCTAACAATGCAAATAGCAGCATGTTTATTTTTCTAACATTCCGTCTACTTGTCTGAAAAAACAGGTTGCAACATCATTGTCACAAAGGGAAAGTCAGAATATTTTGAAACACTTGCATTCTATCCAGTGAAAGTATGAGCAAAAAGGAAGCATTCTTGCTCCTTAGACTAAGTCTATTAAAAGAATGCTAAATAGAACAGAGCATGCAGATCATCTGGAGAATTCAGAACTTAAAGTGATTAATTAGACCTTATTTTGTCTCAAGCAGATTTACTAAGCTTTTTTCAACTTAGCCCCATTGTTTGTAATTACCAAAATCACACCTCCATTGGCTAGTCTTAGTTGCTTCATGCATGAACAGCAATCTGATTGAGCACTCTTGTTAGGATTTCATTCGTCATTGTAATTAGCCATAATCATAGCCTTCCTGGGTGCATGAGAATGTGCAAACGACCGATTCACAACCCCAACCTATTTGAATATGAATCTTCTCAGTAAGTAGCAATAAAATAGTGGAAACAAAGCAGTTTCTCTAGGGAATTTTGTAAAGCATCCCTGTCTCTAATTCTCCCCCCTTAAAAATGTTCCCTTTTTAGTATCTGAATTCTGTTTGCTAAAACAAGGCTTGCTTAATGAAGACAATGGCTTATTATTTCTTTAAGTGGCACAGCAGGGCCCAAGTATTACAGGCCCAGTTCTTTCAGTCTCTGCCAAGGACACAAGGAACAAAGGGGCAGGCAGTAACGGGAGGCAAATAGACCTCTCCTTACACTGCAGTTTGTGAACACTTTCCTCAGAGCAAGACCCAGGTCTCGGCTATTCTGGAACTCAAAGACAGGGTCTTTTTCTCCTTATTCCTGTAAATGACTCACACTTTGCAAAAAAGCTCATAGCAGCAGACACAGCCCCAGACACCGAGAGCAAGGCAAAGTGGAGGAGGGGTGGACACAGCTAGTTCCACCACAAACACATTCATAGTGAGCCACCTAATGGTGGCAAATGCTTTCTCCTCTCCATTCCTAGTCACCAGTTCCTGTGGGAGACAGACTTGCAAATAGGCACTGGATGACATCCAAATTCATTCTCTGCCAAAGCAGAGAATTAGGTGGGAAAACAGGAATTTTGACGACCACAGCTCTGGCACTATGATCTAGTTAATTTTTTAACATGTTTAGCAGTGTTTCGAGTAGGAATAAGCCTCAGAGGCACATGTAATGTCAAATATAAAGAATAATTTTTTAACCTGCCACACACCTCTGGGCTGAAATGAAATTTTGACTTGTATGATCCTAAAAATATCCATTCTTGAATAATGAAAATTAATTGATCTTTTTTGTTTATTGAGGAAGTAATATGTAAATACAGCCTCGTGTATCTTAAGGTGTAGGCTTCCACTTTTGCTATTACATTTGATTTTGAAATTATATTATGTTTATTTAATGCAATATGTTAAATTAGTTTCTTTTTTGCTACAATTTCTTGATCCAGATTCTCCAGATAGCAAAGCCACATATTTTATTCACAGAAATATTTGATTCAGCTAACAGTATTATTAATAAATAATGTTAATTAAATTAATAAACTATAAATTAAGTAAAAATTTAAGCAGAAGGAGTCCTTTCAAATGAGCAAGAAACTAAATCCACCATATTAAACTTAATTTCAATGGAAGATAAAGATATAAGGTCTCTCTCTATAGCAGAAATGGAAGGTTCATGCATTTCACCCTTAGAGTCTTAAGTCAGCAATGGTTAATTGTTCTATTTAGCACTTTTTCACCCTCATAAAAATAAGTCTAACATATTCATGAAAAAAAAAACATGGAAAGATCACAATTTAGTGCAGCTAATAAATGTGAAATACAAATGCACTCGAGCAATTTTAACAACTGATATTTACTTGGAACTCTTTACTTACTGTAATTTTAAATAAAAGATGTTCATGTATTATCTCGTCATAGGAAATGTTGAGAGCAGCCCTGAGGAGAAGGACCTGGGGGTATTGGTTGATAAGAAGCTCAACATAAGCCAGCAATGTCTATGTGCAGCCCAGAAAGCCAACCGTATCCTGGACTGCATCAACAGAAGCGTAGCCCGCAGGTCGAGGGAGGTGATCCTCCTCTTCTGCTCTGCTCTTGTGAGACCCCACCTAGAGTGCTGCATCCAGCTCTGGGGTCCCCACCACAAGAAGGACATGGATGTATTAGAATGAGTCCAGAGAAGGGCCATGAAGATGATCAAAGGGCTGGAGCACCTCTCCTGTGAAGAGAGGCTGAGGGAGTTGGGGTTGTTCAGCCTGGAGAAGAGAAGGCTGTGGGGAGACCTTATAGCGGCCTTCCAGTACCTAAAAGGGGCTGACAGGAAAGCTGGGGAGGGACTATTTGTCAGGCAGTGTAGTAATAGAACAAGGGGTACAGGCTTTAAACTAAAAGAGGGTAGATTTAGATTAGATAAAAGGAAGAAATTCTTTACTGAGAGGGTGGTGAGGCACTGGAACAGGTTGCCCAGAGAAGCTGTGGATGCCCCATCCCTGGAAGTATTCAAGGCCAGGCTGGATGGGGCTTTGGGCAGCCTGGTCTGGTGGAAGGTGTCCCTGCCCATGGCAGAGGGAATGGAACAGGGTGGTCTTTAAGGTCCCTTCCAACCCAAACCATTCTGTGATTCTATGATAAATTTAAAATAAAAATAAACAGATTTAATAATTGCACAACATTTCAGTTTGTCATTTGTCATTTTCTGTACATTTTATATTGTGTACATTTTGACCTATATGACATTAAAGATGGATTTGCAGGTGAGGGAAGTTTTCTGATATTCTGAGACTGTTTTGTCTGAACGGCACACAGTTTGTTTAATCAGATAGCTGAGAAATGCCAGCCTCAGTTTCTTGAAATAACGCTAGGAGCTTGCCTACTAGACAACTACTAGATGAAACATTAAATAATTTCATAGGTTGATCTTCACTACTGCTAGAAATCTTGCTAAAGGGGGATGGGGACATTGACATTTGTACTGTTTCTGAGGAAACAACTATTATGAGTACTGAGCTACGCTTTCTGGGAGACTGCTGGTGAAATCTATGGCCACAATATCCTGAAGAAACTGCAGCATGGAAGACATGCAAATTAAATCACGCTACATGCTGTTGTGCCACACTAGCTCAGGAAACAGTTCCATAGCAACCATTTCCCCGTCAACCCTTACAGTCCATGCTGAAGAATCCCAGATGCTAAAAAAACAGTACTGTTTTAATTAGAATAGCAAATACTTTTAAGTAACAATGTTCAGCAAGCTGTCACTTAAAGGCACCTAGTCATGTAGAGGTTTATGTCCTCTCAGTCTTCTCATTTATCTTAGAAAAAAAACAAAAAACAGAAATTGGGAAAACAAATAGGACAGCTTTTAAGTTTTGTGACAGTAGCTGTTGTAGTTGCTCTCCTATTTCATCCCTTTGGGTACAACTCAGTATGTTGCCTGATGCTGCAAACCCTCTATACGGGTGCATTCTAAAGGCATCATTAGAAACCTAACCAGATCGCAAGGTCACCTCCTGCCCTTTAGGAAACAACCATGCTGACTAATCCACTTACCTTAACATGCAAAACACTTAATAAAAGACACAGGCCACTCAAAGAAGAGTTGCTACTTTCTTTGGGTTCTGTTAGTTGAAGCAAACAAAAGAGTTTCTGACACTTCTACAACATACTTCACTAACTTTTTATAGAGGAAAAAAATTATTTCACTCTTTACTATTTAATTTAGGTTTTAGAACTTCATTCTCCATATTTGACTGATTCTTTGGGTAATTACGAAAGAAAAAACACTTTAAGTTCTTTACAGCAGTACACATAAGCAAATATTCCAATGAAACTGAAAACGTAGTAAGTGGAAGAGCATCTTTTAGCTCAATACATAAAATGTAAGTGGCTAAATTGCAGCAACTTCATTCTTTTTTGAATTCGTTGCATATACTAACTTTTATGAAATAAGATGCAAACATCATTTTATTACGACCTGTTCAATATAAATTTATCATGACAATATTTCACCAAATATTTTAACACTTCCCTGCAGCAGAAGTCCTCAAAGTATTAAGAATTATGTTCACGTCTCGCATGCAATCTAAATAAAAGGTTTGTAGGGTGGGATTTGAATATTCATTTCAAATAAGATTATAGTAATTGTTAAAAGAAGTATCTTGGTACATTTATGAACCCTTTGAAAAAGAGTATCTTGAAGTTATCCCTCTCTCTGTGGAAAAGTTAAAGGATTCTTCCTACACTCCATGCTTAACTTAGTTCAGAACAATGAAACAGCTGTTGTGAGTGATATTTCACATCACCTTCTCTATTAATATCGAGATTTTGCTGCAATGGATGTCAGCTTGTTAAGAAACTCAGTCTCAGTATATTTTTCCATGACATGTAGGATAGATTCTCTTCTCTTGTACTGCTGTTTTTCTCATCACTGTGTCGATACTAAAAATCTGTGAAATTTAATGCATCAGCTGCTATTAAAAGGTTTTCTGTAAAGCTTACTAACAAAGCCTAAGTTAAAATGAAATTTAGATAACTTCATTATTCTGTCATATTTGTTATAGAAGTACAGCCAAATGAGAGCATTCAGGCTTCTCTGGAAAACAGAATAGATATGATATTCTGAGCTACCTTAAAGTAGATATATTTTTATATAAGTATATATATTTATTTATATTATATTTATATATAAATTTACATAAATGTAAGTATGTACATGTATACTTAATTATCTGAGTCTCCACAATTGCAGCTATCCCAGTTATACTGTTATTCTCCCAGACCAGAGGATTCCAGCTGTTACAGCTGCTGCACTATCCAAAATGTGATCTTTGGATTTTACAATCATGTGATAAAGTTTTTAATTATAGAATCAAGCTTCATCCCCCCAACAGGACTGATTTATGTTTTCTGTAGAAGGATCCTACTGAGAGAAGAAACACGGTGCGAGGTTATTAGCAGCTTATCTACAGAACCTTTGATTCTCTGGCTAAAGAAACTGGAAGGTGTGTTCTAAGTAAGATAGAAAAAATTTCAGAAAAGAAGGAACTGGTGCAATTGAACAATGCCCTCAGGGCCCAGGATGCCCTCATTACTTTAAATTTTTCATGTGTTGTTCTTGATTGTTCACTCCTTGTTTTCCAGGGACTGTACTTTGGAGTCCTGGATCTGATTTGCAGAACTGCCAGGTAGAAAAATAAACAAGTAAGCAGTTTGTTTGTTTGTTTGTTTGTTTGTTTTAAGGAAAGATTGTTTCATGTGTGGCTGGAAAGTACATTTTGCAAGTTTTTAACTGAAACATTTATTTCATTTGACTGAAATAGTACACTTTGATTCTAAAAAAAAAATAAAATATTTAATTGAAAATTTTGAAGAACAGTTTCTAAACTCCTTCACTTAGAGCCTTCGTAAAAATCGTATAAGTCAGTAGGAGCTGCATTTCAAATAGAGAAAATAAATAAAATTAAGTAATCTGAATAGTCAGGTCTCAGAATAAACTTACTAGCTTTGAATTAATCATTGAATTATTAAAATTATTACCAGGGTTAAGTCAGAGTTAGAAATTTAATACAAAGTCTCCTTCTGCCACTTTTCTCTTTATCTGCAAGACAGGCTTAACAGTGTAAACTGTGCAAAATAAACTGATGAACATTTATGAAATGATCTGATATTACTCTGATATCACTATAATAATGCACATAGAAAAAAAAAAGATATAAACCAACATACAATTCAAGCAACATTCCTAGGGATCACTAATTTGATATTTTATCTTTCTAATTTTATCTATGTATAGAACAAATTTAAGACATCTTCCCTCCCTCCTGTTTCTTCCTACTGTACTGCCCTTTGAGTTGCACCAGTGCAAGAATCTCTGTGGCTGCAGTATATCCCAGGTTATTGTACTGACCTGATCAAAAAATAAAAAAATAAAAAAATAAACAGAAAAGCAAACAAACAAAACCAGCCAACCAACCAAAACTACAAACATATTTTTAACTAGTTTTAGAATCTATCATTTCAGTGATCTGATTAATAGAGTGAAACCTAAGTGCAACCGAGGGAGCATTGAACTATGGCACAGGACATGAACAAACAGATGGAACTTTTTAATCTGGTTCTGATGCAACTGAATGCGTTCATGTAGCTCTATCCCAAGTGAACTATCCATCCTGCATATTAGATGAAGTGAGGCCTTAAGGGAAAAATATATGATTCTGTAATTAAAGAGTATAATAATGAATCAAAATATAGTTTTTGTAGCATGTGATGTATGTAGCTTCCTAGTTTGTTAAAAAAGCAAAGTAAAATTTTAAGAAGACTTATGTGTTATCATATCAACACCAAAAGCATTTATCTGCAGGGATGAAACCAAACCTAAAACTGGGACTATTTCTACATTAATAGTAAGGGTTTTGGTCATCATCTTTGGGTATGGAGGAACAGAACAGTATCTGTACACAGAAATTTCCCCAGAAATCCGGTCATATCCGAAGAACAGAAAGACTCAAAAATCCTGAATACCATCATAACTCCCCTCTAGTCTTTCCAGCCAAGTATCTCCATTTGAAGAACTCTGTTTTTTACAACAACAACAACAACAACAACAACAACAACAAACAACAACAACAACAAGAAGAAAGGTTATCCTTGAAAATAACAGTACAGACCGGGAAAAGGTGCCAAAATGTAACCAGTCTGGGTAACTCTGCCCAGGTATCATTCTCAAAGGGCAGTTGGATTTATGTCACTTACTTCAGTCTAGCCCCAGGAAAGGAACAAAATGCAGCCAATGGAGTGCAACCAGACCAAAGAGCCTGCAAGGATTTTTGGATCCTATGTGTTAGATGTTGGCTGCTTGTCCCAACACCACATCTGTTAGTTTCTACAGTTCGTGCTTGAAAACTCATCTTTACATCAATCATCCTAATTTACCAAAATGAACCAAATGTTAATAGGAGGAAAGAAAACAGATACTTAAGCACTCAAAGATAGTAAAACAGCAAGATTAATACCTCAGAAAATAAAGAATTATGATCAACTGATTATGCACAGTCTACAGAAGTCTATACTTAAGCTGTTTATAAAGGTTTATACAACCCATAAACACTTCTTAAATTTGGAACCACCTATACAACAAAATCTGACTGTTCAATTGTGCTAATAGTCAAGGCCTAATCTTAAGATATTGCATAGATGAAGAAACATCTAATTAGGTATAGAAATAAAATATTATTTCATATATTGCCTCTAGGTGCTGGTATTCAACAGCTCAATAGGAGAACTGTGGGATATTTTATATTTTTTCCTCATTTTTTATAAATTTAAAAGGGAAGATGAACCTCTGTATTTGAGTCACATTTAGAACCTAATACTACATGACAGACACTGTTAAAATTCTTCTACTTTCATTTAAATCACATGAAATCTAGAGGCCCAAAGCACTTTGTACAATGTCGATGGACTAATCATACTAATTTTAAATGTTTCTGGCTTTCCTGCAGCAAGAAAGGATATTCCCCAGTAACACACATCAAGTTCAAAGTCTTCAAGAAGAATCAGACTGATACAAGTTTAGAGAGCTGCTACATGCGTTGACTGTAGGATCTAAAGCTGGAGGTGTTTTTACATTTAGCATTGAGTTATTGTAAACTGAACACGAAACACAAATCTCAAACATATTATGAATGTAATTGTAAATTCACCTGATATAGCTAGAAAGTGACAACAATTATGTACCGAATAAATGTATATGTATGTATCAATCCAGCACAGGGAAGAAATGTGGTTTTAAGTTAAAGGAATGTTAAGAATAAAATGGAACAAATTAAGTACATTAATAGCATTTGAAGTTGTAGCATTATCTTGTGCTTTGGTTTCTTTACCTGTAAAACATCTAAGTTTCAGAAGCACTGGGAAGCTTTAGTCATTAAACAGTAGTATGTTTTGACAGTTTCAAAAGAAAAGTAATGAAGAAATACAAAATAATAGGGTCATCCATCTAATGATACTAATTTCATAGAATCACTGAATAATTTACTTGGGAAGAGTCCTCTAAAGATCATCTCGTTCAACTCCCTACCCAAAGAATGGACAATTTTTCCTAGTATCCACTTGGAACTTCCCTTATGGCAAATAGTGACTGTTGCCTCCTGCACTTTTGTTGTGCACCACTGAGAGGTGTCTGGCTCTGTCTCCTCTATAACACACCTCTGGGCAGTGGAAGACTGCAATCAGATCTCCCTTAGCCTTCTCTTGCCCAGGCTAGCCCAACTCAGTTCCTTCACTGTCTCTTCATGTGTCACGTGCTACAGCCCCTTGATCAGCTTGGTGGCCTCCCTGCTGGACTCTGTCCAGTTTGTTATCTTCTTCTTCAAAGTCTTCTTCTACTTTCTGGGCCCAAAACTAGACACAGAATTCCAGGTGCAGTCTGGACTACAACTACCAAGTAAAGGGAAATAATCCTTTCCCTCAGCTCCCTCAACTTTATATTTCTAATGTCATCTAGTATGCGGTTAGCCTTCATTGCTGCAATGACGCACAGCTGAGTCATGCTGACCTTGCTGTCCACCAGGACCCACGGGTCCTTTTCTGTAGTGCTGTTACTAGCCAGTCAGTCATTCTTCAACATCTCATTTCATTTCAAAAACCAGAAATCTGTCAAACTTCGGAATTCAAAAATGAAACACTCTTGGCATCACTAAGCATAAATTATAGTAAGATATATGTAAAAAAATAAGGACTAAGAACTAATACCTAAACATATACAACAAAACAATGAGAAATACTATAAAATGCCAGGAGTATGACAAGTGACAAAAAAATTGTGGAAACTCAAAATGATCCAGGATCTCAGACAGCAATTTAGAAAGGCAAGGACTTTGATGAGAAAGTAAATACCATCTTTGTTAAAATATTGAATATAAAACATAAAAGCAAGATACAAACACAGAGTCTTGTAGTAATGAGATAGGCACCAACATCTGTAAATGACATGCCAAAAAAA
>VXAA01005065.1:2373791-2431247 GCA_013399115.1 Anseranas semipalmata | reverse complement strand
GAGGAGGTGCGAGGGGGGGGGGGGTGTGCAGGGATTCTGAAATAAACTCACAAACTAAACCAGATGGTGACAGTTTGAAAGGAGTACAGAGTGGTTAATGTACTAGAAAACTTTCATACTGTGATTAATAGCAACAACCAGACAAAAGATATGATGAATAGGAAATGCAATGAACTTCCAGAAATTATATAATGATAGTTACCCCGAGTTGGAAAAATGTTGGAATGTATAAAAATTAATAAATACTTAGATGAACATTTTATAGTATATACTGGTAATACTTTTTGCTAAGGAAGACTGAAGTTCAGTAAAGTTGTAGGCAACTGAGAAACATTTGATATAGGCTGTACTTAAGTTAGGAGGTCTTTTTTTGCGAGGTCATTAAAATGGTTTTGTCATGGTTCTTCATAAAAAATAGGATATATTGGAGTATAGTTTAAACATTAAACATGAGCTTTTTTTCTCATAGTAAAATTAGAAATAAATAGGAGTAAAATGTTAACTTTTCAGTACATGTAGTAGAAAATATTTGGCTCACTAAATCTATGTTTTAGATAGATTGACTTCAACGGGAATTTATGAACACATAACCTGACCTTTTAACAATTTTACCAAGTATTTCAAAGTACTCCGCAACAAATACTGACCAAACAACAAGATTCAAGCACTATGTTTTGCTGAATGGCTGTAAAGAATCCAAAACAGTTCCATGATATGTCCTGGTAGTTCTACTGGTTTAGTGAAACTTGATTTTTATGGTAAGGCAAGGAAGACCCCGAATCAAATCTTTTCCATTTAAGGTCAATTTTTTTTTTTTTTTCTGATAAATCAGATCAGACACAACTACTTTTTAAAACCCTCAGAAAACAAAAGGTAGTAGGTTTTATCTAGATAGTATTTTAGAGGCTTAGCATGTTATGTCACCATATACATGAAGACTTTTCTTAGTTGATAGGAAAAATTAGAACAACCATTCTAATGTGCTTGTGCCTTTCCCTGCAGAAAGAGTAGTTTTGACTTCCTTACAGAACTAACAGCAGTGTAAAAGGCTGCCAGTTTGTGATGAAATATACATAGGTATACAGTTAATTATTAAAGCAGAGAAAACATAGTTTACTCTTAGGGAGAACTCCCTTTTACATTCTCAGGTTTATCAGTAAACCTGTTTAATAAAATAGAAGAATAAGAGGAACAGTGCAATTTTAGCAGTCCCAACATGTATTTGCTGCCTTTGGATTTTAATCAAACAACCCAATACCAACCAACAACCGGAAGCATAGATCACTACTGGTGCATATCTAAAAATTAAACCACTTTGGGGGGGATTATTTTAACCTGGTAGTCACCATATTAGGTGATTATCATCAGATTATAATATTGCTGAAAACCAGGTGAATGATCATAAACCTTAAATGCCTCAATATACTATTACTTGGGAAAAACGTATGGGGCTGAAGTTCCTGCTGTCAGCGATCGTTATTACTTCTTACCTGATGGCTACTAACTGTGTCTAACTAATGCATCATGTGAGCATTCCAGATCAACTTCATGCAAAGTCAGTCAGGTAGTTTAAATCACCTTCTGTGGTGGTAAATCCATAAATGTTTGTCTTTCTATGCCCTTGAGAGCAAACAGATTTATTGTCCTAATTATCTGCAACTCTTTACACAAGAAAGCATACATATTACCTTGTTGTCTGTAATCAGAAATGTCTGCAGTCAAGATATCTCTGATAGACTGATGGCAAGAGCTCTTCATTAAAAAGCTATGTGAACAGGAAGTTATATTCACTTCATCCTTTCACATACTTATATATAGAATAAGGACTCCTATTGTAGCTGGAGTGAGAGAATTTTATGGCCTTTGATTATCTCACAGAAATAAATATATGAAAATTATTACAGGTGATGATAAATTTATTCCAAATATTTTGTTATGCATTCCTGGTATCATTTATAAATGAATGATTTGAATAAGTTCAAATTTAAAAATGAATAAAAATCCGTGCATAAATTCAATAGGGATCAATGTTTTTCCTTATCAGATAATTTTTTATGATGACTGTGGCTATATGCTGCTTATAGTTTGTCAAGAAAGAATAGGGCAATTTCAGTAATGCTACTGAAGGGTTTTAGTTAGCTATTTTTCTCATCTTTTCAGACAAGCATCAAAACACATAAAGAAAGAAAAATAATACAGCAGAAACAAGGAGTAAAATACAGGTTTAATTTTACAAGAAAAAAAAAAGAAATGTAGCTTTCCTTGTCTTTAGCTTAAACTAGATATTTCCAGCTAAATTGCAAAATTGCAAACTACTATTTGAGCTCAGAGTGAATCAACCACTCAGAACCGTATGTGGTCAAGAATTTTACACAGGCAAGTGTACTCTAACTCTGAAAGGAGTAAAATATTCATAACATCTGTGGCAGGCCCAAATTCAAAAACTTATGTATACTATGACATTTTGTACCAAATGATTGCAGTTCATGTTTCCACACAAACCGCTGCATGAGAACAGAAGGTTAAACTTGGGCACAAACATAAAAAGGACTGCAGTTTTCATTGTTTTCACCTGGTTAATGTGTTTTTTTCTGCAAGCACATAAACTGATCTGTGAATATATTAAGCAAAAAAAAATCATACTAAGATCAGATAATAATGCACGTTGTCCTTCACATCAGAGAAACACACCATAAGTGACAACTCAAAGGAAATTGAAATTCACCTGAAATTGACACTCCAGCTCGGGTTTTGTTAAAAGGAATGTTTCTGCCACAGTCAGGGCCTTTACCCTGGGCCCCCAGTCTATCAACCTAGGAATAGGAGCAGCAAGTCTCCAGTGCTGTTATTAAATGGCAAGGCAAAGCAAGTCTCTCACATCTGAACAGGCCTTTTTAAGGGTCTGAAAGGACAAGATAAGAAGCACAGATTGGGAACATCACTTATGGTACAGGTTCAGATAGGTATTTATGATTGTTAAGTGTATGATCTCCATCTTCTGACCCTCAGTACAATTTCTTTGGATATGAATAGAACACACCAACATACGTTAGTAACTCAGGATCCTCTGAAAACAATGGATATTGCACAGCTGCAGAATCAAAATGCATTGTTTTCCTAATTTTGAACTTTGATATTACTTTAGAAAAGAAAAATGTACAAGAAAGAGTACAATGTGGAAATCCACAAAAGAATTAATGCCTGAATTGGTAAAATAGCAACTACATTTTGGTGATTGAAAACAACAGCTTTGAGCTCAAATGAACAGGCTCCCCAGTGAAGTAGTCACTGCACCAAGCCTGTCTGAATTTAAGAGGCGTTTGGACTGTGCACTTAGTCACATGGTCTAAAATTTTGGGTAGACCTGTGCAGTGCCAGGAGTTGGACTCGATGATCCTTATGGGTCCCTTCCAGCTCGGGATATTCTGTGATTCTGTGTGATTCTGTGATTCTGTGATCACTCTTTAAACCAATTGCAATTCATATTTAAAATAGACAAGAAAGCTGAAATTCTACCAATTTTCAAAGTTATTTACATGCTTTCAAAAACATGTGTTTTAGAAAAATATATAAAATGTAATGAGATGTCAGCAAGAAGAGGTTAAAAATGAAAATATGAGCTATAAATGTCAAATGTCATTTGACAGCTGGAACAACACTGAAAAGGGTCAACCAAAAGAATCTCTATCTCAAACATCATTCATACAACTTGACTACATACATGGCCGGTGAGTTAGGTAGCATCTTAGACATCATAGTGACCATGAAGTCTTATTCATGCCTTTAACACAGTTGAGGAAGGAGCAGGAAGACATCAGATTCATATTAAAAAGGAAAAATATTTTTTTAAAATCAACCTTTTTGTTCAGCAAATGATCCTTTTGTTTGCATTTTTCATGCTTTAATTTAAATTTGTCTTTAGACAAACACATTAAGAGGAAAAAATAAACTCTCTGTTTGATTGGGAGGGTTGAAAGGTACAAAAATCTTAAAAAACACGAGTCTATCTAGAAGCCAATGAAACACAATAAAGATAACCCCCCAAATTTTTGTTTGAATGTGTTACTTTTTAGAGCAGAATTGCACTTCAGTGCACTTAGTCTTCATTATGAGATTCACTACATTACAATACAACCCATGTTCCTAGAGATATGTATGTAGGATGAAGTTTAGATTAAGCTAGAAGCAACACCCTTTTTTGCTTCATTCTAGCCTGAGGAAATTTTCATCTAAATATTCACATCTCTTTAAAGATCATTACTTGTGATCTTCTGAGGTATTATTTATCCATCTTTTTGTACTAAATTCTTAAATAAAGCATGTATTTGCCTGCACATATGAACATAATATTAATTTTAAAACACAGAAACTCAGTTCCAATGCATGAGATTTAAATTAACTATTTTAACGTATAATGTGCCAGTTAATTTTATTTGCATTTAATCTCTGATATTATAAATATAGACTTCTACTATGTCTTGCAGCACTTAAATTCTTTCATTATACAGAGACAATTTAGCTGATATTCCTTTAAAAGTAAAGCAAGACATGTTTTTTGGTCTGATATTGAAGGAAGTCACAGGAAAGAAAACTAGCAACCCACAGATTCTGTCAGTACTGCAGTATTTATAATTTCCTAAAATTGCCTGTTTCCTGAGCATTAACGTGCAAAAGCTGAAAGCCAAGGGGAATGATCTCATTTAAATATTTAAGATAATTTATTTTGGCCCTGATAACCTACCACATGCTACAACTACTGTCACACAGACATACTGCTATTTGAAACATAAATATAGACTCAGTCTTCAAAGATAAAAACCACGTTTTCGTAAAAAAAGCACAGATCAACTACCTCAATAGAATTTTTATCAGACATATTTAAATGGGTTGTATTTTTAAAGGTCTTAGCAATTAATGTCTTAGAGAAGCAATAACATTTAGTTGAAGCAAGCACTTATTAAAAAAGTTACATGTTTTTGATTGAGAACAAACATATGTAAATACCCCTTTCATATTTTAGATGTAAGTACATCATCTCACTAACACCACTGCTACACAGTATCAGCAAAAGTATCGCTTCAGTCTAGGTTCTATGTCTAGTCTATGATCACATGAAGTACATGCTTAAATAGCAGGAACAGAGCTCTTGCAGGCCATATTGGATAGTTATTTTACTGAACAGAGTTGTCAACAAGTTTCAAAGGAAGAGGAAATTAAAAAAAAATAATAAAATTTAGAGCTTGCTGTTTCAGGAGGTTCTCAAGAATCTTAATCTGAATGATTTCTATTCAAGGACACATTTATACCATAATTGAACATATAACATTTATACCTTGTTTGAGTAAAAAGCTTAAACCAATTCCTGCAGAGCTGTCCTCATGAATAGCTTCATATAAGACAAACTCTTCACAGATAAGCAAGAGGAGATACAGATTAAAGGACCAACAGGGAAGAAAATAAAAGGACAATAAAACTTGGAATTAAGCAAACGAAGACTATTAATTAGCAGAATAACAATGTGAGGAATGAGAGCAGTATTGAGCCCAAATCAGAACACTGCAGAATAGTAGATGTGAACATGAATTTGGTATGAAAGGTTCATAAGGCTAGTGAAGAGAAAATGACACTGAAATGACATTAAATTAATTTATGCATCGGAAACAGTATAGGACAATGAAAATAACTGAGGGAGATAAATTTGCCACATGCACATGCTTAATATAGTGGACACAAAAATGAAATAATTGAAGGGTAACAAAATATAATAGCGTTTATCACAAAACTGAAGAGAGCAGACTTCCACTATAATACTTTTCTGAAGTAGAGCCATTGGTTAAATATGTTTTTAGAATATATGTCTTCAGTGATAGTGAACTTTTTTCTATTAATTTGTATGAGACATACAATGGGAAGTTTTCTTAAACATCTCACATTCTACTTTACACAGTGTACCATTTTATAAAGCCATATTATAACTACATATTTAACACCTCTTCAACAATGAAATGATTACAATTTGTATTTAATTGTAACAGTTTATAAGCTCTACATTTTCATCATTTTTAGTTAGTCAATGGCATATGCATTATATGAATTTTAATTCCATATTGCTGGATACTGACTTAAGTGTTAGAAAGTCCATTTATACGACAGACATAATTCATAATAGTGATCTAGTTACTCTGCCCTCCTGTGCTTTTCTTTATTTAGTTATGCAAGGTTTAGAATGTGTACTTGCCTATGGGAGTTAGGTCAGGATATTCATAGCTACATAACATCAGATGATTGCAGAAAGCTACAAAGTCATTTTCTTTCTTAGGGATGCTACAGATATCTCAACAAGCAACAAGCTCATGCTTGTAGAGGATGATTCTTTTTGCTGTTCACATGTACTCTTTATATTAAGTCTCTGTGTTTTTCAAGGCAAAATCTGCCTCCAAATTTTGACATTAAAAGGTTCTATATGTACCATTTCTACATTACCTTTCTTATATTAAATAGGTACTTAAATATATGCAATTTTTAACCTGAAATTAAACAAAAAAAAAAAAATCAGACTTAATAAAGTCTGCCAAAGTCATTGACGCTACTCAGTTTCTGAGCCTCAAAGTAGAAGAGTCACAGTATTCACGACCACAGATGAAAACATCAAACACACATTGATTTTCATGTTGTCAATTCAATTTGTTTTGTCACTTGCCACAGAACTCTGTAATATTTGGGTAAAAGGAGGAAGGCTGACAACTAAGGGACAGAGAACAGACCATCCATTAATAGGGATGGGGCTCAGAATTCGCCTTCAGAGTAGATACAGAAAATTCATCAAAGCTGTGTTTGCAGCACTGAACAGAACTTTCTGACAAAGAGCAACAAGCACTTTTTAAGACAGATGTTTCTGCTTGCAGTTTAAAGTGGAACAAGTCTTGGCACTTCTGGATGGCAACCTTTGTATCTAGGAAAAATTATTCTGTCTGAAACATGGTATAACAAGATATCTTGGCTATATGACCTACTTACCTTCTAAAAATTTTTAATCTTTAAGAATAGAGGGATAGCTGTTTAACTCATGGAAGAAGAGTAATTTGTTTTTGTCCTACATGTCAATGTACCAATTTTTGAAGCTTACAACATCACTTGTGTCCTCTTGGGTCCGTAGTAATGTGAATTGTCTTTATCCAAGTGCCTAGCAAATCATCGTCACATAGCAGCAGTCGACCTTTCTTTTCAATGTATGCACTTTTCAGGAGTTATAAATCAGTTGACTTTCAAGCTCGATGAGATGGCATATGCCCTGGTTTGAAGAACAGATGGAGGCTTGGGGGAAAATTGTTTCTGCAGGCCTGCTACAAGCAGCACTGCTCCATAAAAGTGAACCATTCGCACTAATTTCTCACATGAATTATACAGGCAGGGAGCACCAGCCCATTCAGCAGAAAATCTTTCATCTAGCTTTCAGAGGTCATTTAGCAAATTTAAATTAAAGTTATTTCTGATACATGGCTGGGTTTTCATTCCATACGCTTTCAAAAGATGGCAATTTACATCAAATAAAGGGATGGCTTTAATTGTGTATGCAGGGAAAAAGGAACAGTAAATTAACTGCCACAATATTACTGTTTTCTAGAATCCTGGGATAAGATGTAACTATTAATTAGCCACAGAGGAATTAATAATTGAAATGTGGCAGCTCTGTACTATAGGAATCAGGTAAACTGTCACTGCTCTTTGTAAGGCCTGTTTTAGACTCCAGCTGAACACTAGCATCCAAGCTCAGCACTGATGTTGTTAAAAGAAAGGAGATCTGAGTCGTGTCCAGGAAAACATTCTTTACTTTTTAAGCGAAACATATTATTCTACTGTTAAGCAAATGTACATATCATGTTCTCAATAAAAATGGTACTTTATCTGAGCATGGAGAAAAAAAGATATTTCATTAGATTTTTAAATTATAAATATAAAAAGAATGGAAAAGCCCAGAGAACTGTAAAAAAACTAACTCTAGAAAGAATTATATTTCTGAGATCCACAAGTGGTATGAAGGGAGAGATGGCACTGAGTAACCTCTTACACATAAGTCAGTGTTTCATAGAAAATAGTAGCTTAAATGTACAAACTAAAAACAACCAATGAAAACACTGATAAGTATCGAAACAGTTACTTTGAATTTTATGGGATTTCATAATAACATAGTGATTTTGATAAGATTCTTTTTGAATCACTAACACCACAAATTTCTTCTAAGACCTGCAAAGATGCCTCCTTTTCAAACATGAAAAAGAAATGAAGAGAAAAGAGTAAAGTTAGGAATGAACTGTAGATTAGTATTACGAAGTAGTGAGTCAATAGAAGAATGCATATCATACAGCCATTGACTAAATCTATGACAGGTTTTACTCATGCAATTAATTGATGCACTATTATTAATAAGTGTTTTTCAATTGAAAATTAATTCTACTATATTGCTTTTGAGAAGTAAGATTTAAACAGATGCCATTTATTTGACATTAATATTACTTAGTGGTGGATTCTAATCCATATAGAAATTTCAGACTTGAGAAACCCATAGTTCTGTCACTTTCTGTGACTACATGTATCATGGGATGAAAACTGGAAGTCCCCAGAATTACTCAACAACTTTAAAAATATTGCCTTGATCGAAGGACATCAACTTTGTATTCTATTTTAGCCTGTAAACTAAGGAGAGTAAATCTTAGCTAACTCACATAAAATGCTAGAGTCAATACAAATTGCAACTTTTGAAGAAAAAAAAATAAACAACTACACACCTACTAAATATAAACATAAAATTAACACATTGTCAAATATAAATGAAATTAGATACAAACTAACACTTCTTAGACCTGAGAATGATTTAAGTCTGATGTTATCAAAAAGATGATCATAACTTCTATAACTTTGATAACTTGAGGCATTATAAGTTATGGCTGATCAGAAATGGATTGCACTGAGCATCACCAAGGATAAAAAAACTAATAGATCAGTAGGAAAAATTAAAATATCATAGGGAGAAAAAAGGAAAGGAAAATGGACAGTATTTATCTACGGCAATACAGATCCCATTCTAATGCATTAATAGGAATTTGTTTTATTTGATAGAAAGGATATAGTATTTATTCTGGAGCTCTTTTGTATAATTTCAGGACACAGAGTGGGTATAAGCATAGTACATACATGATATTCCTTAAAAGATTTAAAAGAGTTTTCTTTTAAATGAGAATCAGGTCACAGACATTAGGATGTGGCTATTTTTTAGTATTATATATTTTAAAAAAGGAAACTAGAAGAACAGAACTGTGATTACAGTTTTTAACAATCTCTAAGAAGAGTCACATGCACATCAGCAAAGACAGCACTTTCATAGTAATTAGTTGAGCACTAGTGTAACAGTCACAAAGGATTAGGAATGAGATTTGTCTAAACACACGTTTATGAATGCCATTTGCTTGTGCTTCCTTCAGTAAGCCATAGTAAGAGATTACTAATAATTTCAGAGTTAAGATGGTGTAACAGAGCTATTGCTGCATTTTTAGTTTAAAACTGAATAATTCTTGCTTGTGACCATGTCACATCTCAGAAACCTGAGTTCTTTACTATTTAATTTTCTGATTATTTTCTAAATTATTCCTTTACATTAAATCTGTTAATATCTTTTTATTTTTCAGAGGCGGCATTTAGAATTTGTTTCTCCAAGACTTTGTTTCTTTACCTCAACTCACATTTCTAATCTCTTTAAATTATTATGTATTATTTCTGGATTAAGAAATTCCTGCTTCCAATTGCTCTCTCCTGAATCCACACTGCAATTTTCTGTTATACCAACAAGATTGTATTGGAGACAGGCTTAAACAGGATCACTGAAATGATTTAAAAAACAGGAATCCTCTGGGGATGATAAAGTCTATTGCAGAAGAAAACACTGAACTATGTCCTAAAACATTAATGAAGACATTACATAAAACAGAAACTAGCACCACTCTGTGCTGTACCCACTGTGACTAATCGTGATACGTGGCCACGCTTCTTTGTATACAATCTTGAAAAAACCTTTATTCTGCATGACAATGTTTGTGGGGGATTTACAGGTTTTCTTCAAGATGACAGCGTCCCTTGCAACATCTTTTATTAGGAAGGGATTAAATAGTTTAGCAGAGAACAGAAGCAAAAAAAAAATTATCTCTATATATGAAAATAAATTCAAAAGACAAACATTGTTTTACATGGACAATTTGTTCTCTTTGCTTTCAGATATCTGAGGCTGTAATTCCACAAGCAGCTAAACTAATCTAGTGGCTCGTTGCTGTTGAAAGAAAAAAAGTTTTAAGACCCTTTAACTCTCTCCCATTCTTAACTAATGTTTTGCTCATCAACACATAGCTTTAGCACTCACGGATCCTTTTGTAATCAAAGTTCACAGGACTGTGAATGCACTGTTAATTGAGAAAAAACATATCCACGTTTTTTTCCCTGAGTTAGTGAGATAAATTTACTCACAGAGGGCTCTGATTAGTATCAGTGCCAGTACCAAGTATGCTTTAGGAACAGAGAGCAGAAGAGGTGAAGAAATGTCGGACCTTCCCCTTCTGATGGTGATAAACTATTAAATCCCTCCAACTTCTGGAATCACATTTTGCTTCTATAAATACCAAGACATTAGTATAATAATGAGATCATTCTGTAGGGTAAATGAGCTCACTACAACTAATTTTTATTATTTTGGGGATTTGAACTTTGGGAAGTCTTACCTAAGCTTACTTAATACTACATAGGGAACAACATATGGTAAGTGTTTATTCATGTGGATTAATGGCAAAACAACTTCACAGAAATGAAAAATACTGAGAGATATTACTCTTGCACCTGAAAACTTGTCTCTTTCCCTTCCAACTATAGTGGTTACTATAATGAACTATATTACCTCTCACTTAAAACTTTCCCCTCAAACAAAAAAGGTTGTACAAAAAAGAAGACAAAAGAAAACAAACAAACAAACAAACAAAAAAGAACCACAAAAACACGACAGCTAGTTTATGAGAAAAAAAAGAAAAAGATTTTTCTTGGTGCTGGGTATATGTATCCGTTTAATCATAGTGGCTCAGAATTTTATAAATACTAACATAAAATGGGCAGATAAAATCAAATGAGGGATGAGAGGTGCTGAAAAAAATTGCAGTTCTGTGGCATGTTCAAATTACTCGTGGCCCCTGTTTCCAAAAGCAACCTTCAATAATCCGCACAAGAAAAAATCGTATGCACAATCCAAACACATGACATTAAGAGCAGGAGAACACTGTCTTCTACCACTGCATCTATTTTTTATCACCAAAAAGTAATTTTGGTACCAAAGTTTACACAAGTCCCTGAAAAAAAATTAATTATGTAGGGCGGAGAGGATGAAGAGAAATTAAAATGGTAAAAAATTAAATTTTTTTTAACCATTAAAACGGTTAAAAGTCACATCCTATGCTGGCAAAAAACATAAACCCCAAAAGATGGAAATCATATTTATTTTGACATTTTTGCTTGACAGAGAAGTTTGTGGTTTCAAATTTGGTTTTCATTTCTTTGAAAGTGTGAAAATTATTTTGAAGAATAGCAGCTTTTTTTTCTTCCACGGCATAAGAACTTTCATAATGAGCCCTACTCCCTAAACAATAATTTTTCAAACATTCTGATGACTTTCCCGAAGATACAGAGAAACTGCATTTCAAACACTTTCTTAATAATTCCAAAATACTTCCCTGGTTTTATCAACTTTCTTAGTCAAGGGTTTAATTGCATTCTGACCTTTTTTAATTCAGTAATGTATATTTAAAAGTGGAAGTCTTTTTCAAGACCTGAGCTATGAGCTTTTATTATTCATAGCTCAGTATGAAATTGTGCAAAAGAATATATTACTACATTTTTAAATAAAATTGTGATATACATAAGCTAAAAGAGAACTTAAGGATCCCAAATAAGTAGTCAAAGGATTTACGCGATAAATATTCTAACACACTCTTCTTCTAAAAAGATTACTTTCCACTACTATCTAAGTCTAAATTAACAGCAATTTATATTCTAAACTTTTACATTTCATCCACATCAGAGACACAATTTCAAACCACATGATTATTATCCATTCTGTTTCTGGACAAAATCAAATGCTTCAGATTTGGAAAGATCCTTGAACATTTGTTAAATCATTCAACTTAAGAAGTTTATTTTTAGATCTCAAAAGCTATTGCTTTATCCAAAATATGAGTATTATGTATTTGCATCAATTGTAAGGTACTAATATTTACACAGCTCTATTTAATGACCACAGAGGGAGCATGAAAACAAAGGATTTAAATTAGATATTCAAATGTTATATTGATTGTATGCCATTTAGCAAACAAATTCACTGACTGCAGATTCTCTGAATGGGATGTCTTGAATTCATTTCATAAGGATTCTTTCACTTTAATTGTATTCAAAACCAGATTTTTTTTCTGGTGAATTATGGAGATGGCGAGTTTTCTTTTCACAGACATAATTAACAAAACATTCTTTATATTCATCTTTTGAAAAAGTCAAAAAGACAACTCTTCTCCAGTGCTGAAAATGAAGATTAGGAAAACCAAGACAATCATGCCTTCCTCTTTTAAAAATAAACTTGATTACAGCTTTTAACACTATATCATTTTAGTTTGGAATTGTCAGAGCCTTTTAAAATCTTTTTTTTTTTTCCCCTCTGGGTGGCATTCTTTAAAGCCAAGTTCAATTTCCTGATCTTCTATATCATGATTTACTAGGATTTTGTTGTAACCATATTTTATCTGTTCATCTGTTTCCTTCCATTAGGTCAAAACAGGTTTATTTGAACTTGCAATAATAATAAAAAAGAGGGCAATGCAGGAACCATGTAGTGTGATATGGCAACTTATTAACCAGTATGCCAATATTATGGGAGTATTCAAAAAGATGCCTTTCTAAGCCTAAAGACTTAGGCTGAGAATTCACATAGGAGCCAGGTCTTGCTATACTGATCTTGTAAGTGAGATCTAATTTGCTTTGGTCCTTTTTTTTTAAAGCAAAGGTACCTATGTAAGCACCATGGTTTCCCTGCACAGTTTAATCTTGTCTAAATTTAGGATTAATTTGGAGTAAGAATGCCTCTTACTAAATTTAGTCCATTTTGGAAGTAATTAAGCTAATCCCCCCAAAAGTATTACTATTTCAGAATCAGAGGCTCAACATGTGCAGTTATTCAGAAATAGGTCTGATTAGTTCTTGAACTTAAAAATGTATATCCTGTCTGGGTCTACAACCATAGTCATATGTAGCTAGCCCTTACAGGCAATTAATCATGGGTTTAAAATAAGGGATACCCAGAACTGTTACGAAATCAAGGGTCATTTGTGCACGTTAGACAAAGTTTTTTGTACATGTTAACACAATTCATGGATGTTCAAAGATTTCAGATTCTGATTCTTCTGTTCTAGCTAAAAATGACTGTTGTTTCCACAGAATTACAATATTAAGAACAGGAGTTTTCAAAAAAATATTTACTGTCTGATAATTATGGTTATTTTGCTTTGTTTCAATAATTACCAAAACCCAAAACAAACAACCAAAGAAAAACACTGCATATCTTGCAGGAAGGAGCAAAATCCTGCAGTATTTTCCTTTGTCAGAATAAATCATGTTTCTGAGACCCCCTTGCATTTTCTCTCATGCACCACTGGGTAGAGAAACTAACAAGAGTGAAATGAACCATGATATACATCACATATAAATAAAGCGAAAAAAAAAACTCACAATAAAACAATGATACTGTGCAATGATAGCAGGATTAAAATAACACTGTTACCATTTATTTCTTCTTTTTATCCTTTCAGTAAAACTATCTGATTCATTCAAATAAATATAGTTCAGCCAAGATTTTATAGAACATTTTCCTTGACATATTTCATTAGTAAAACCTTTTTTTTTTCATTTTCATGTATTTAAGCAGTATTGAGTAAAATATATTTCTAGAAGAATACTTATTTAATCAGGTTTACAAATAAATATGATGAACTGATGAGAATGAGCCATTAGATTGGCTATTTTGACTATTCATATGTCCTTAAAACAAGTAAAAAATACAGACCTTTACTTCGTCTGCAACTTTAAACAGTAATTAATGCTGAACAACATTCTCAGCCTCTAGCAGCAGTGGGCAGTCTCTAAGACATTAGAAGCTATCTAACGTAAAGTTTGAACTAGAAAACTCCTATTTGCCTTTTTCATCTACTTAAACTGCACAATAATCAATAATGGTTGCGTGCCAAATTAAACAACAGCCTCAAGTAATTCTACTATCTCAGTATTGTTTTTTTGAGTGCCTGCCACAAAACTCAGCCTAGACTGATTTGTGAGTAAATCAAGTGGATTGGAATAAGGGAAATAAGCTTGGACCCTGCCATGCTGATGATATAAGAATGGAATAGTGCGCTATTATGCTGCCTTCTTGGATGTATGCTGAAGTAATGATAACTTGTTTTGAAAGAGAGGATGAACAGCAATAGCAAAGAAAACTGTTGCATGACATTACAGCCCTGTGTCTCACTAGCTACAATGCCAGTGTTTTGGCATTGGTAGGTGGATATTAGGGAGACATTGGAGTGATAAGATTGCAAATTGTAGTAAGAAAAAATACCTGCTGGGTCTTTGACCAGAGACTCAGCTGTTATGATTGTCTTAAGGTAGTATATCTTCAAACAATTCAAACTGTCAGACGCAGGGAACAAGCACTTATTCTAGATGATCAGCTTTGGTTGGAAGGCTCGTAGAAAGCAAGGTAACAAGAAGCCAACAAGGCAGCCAGAAGCGTCATCTAGTGGAATGCTGATCCTTATAACGGAAGTATGTGCATCAAACAGCAGCTAAAGTGAGGTAAATTGTATGTCTCAATCTGATTTTGAGAAATTAGAAAGATAAAAAACTAAATTCTACAGATTTTTGCGTATGTTTGCAAATCACCTTTGGGTCTTACCTGGTGATGAAAGATTACAGTGCAGACTTAAGCTGTAAACCTGTGTGTGAATTTTAATCCAGACAGGTCATGACTAAAGTTGCCTAAAGAACAGTTGCAATGGAATCTCATTCTGATCAGGGGTAAGGTGTTGGACAGAGCTTCCCTTTATTGCAAGAACTATTAATAGTTCCTTGTGCTGACTTAACATTGCTATTGGTAAGAAAATAGTATTTTCTCACAGCACAAATCCCTCTTCTATACTTAAATAGGCAAAAAGCTATCTGAAAACCTAGTTACAGAGAAATTATGCAGTGCCACTTACCAAAGTATAGGTCTAATCCTGTTGGCATCATTAGCAACAGAATCTGTTATGAGATTGCAACATCTCTCCTTTTTTTTTGGTTAATTAACATAGCTATATATTTAAATTGGTGTAATTTTCTTGACATGAAAAATTTAAAACATTCTACAAATCTGACATATTTTGCTCATTCATATCATGTTCATTTTCTGTAACTATCACTGCTTCCAGCAAAATCTTATTCTAGTCCAATAAATAACACAAAAAAACATAATTCATGATAACCAAAATAATTAAATAGTAGGAGCAGGTTAAAGATCAACATTCATTTTTCAAATTAAATTTAAAAGTCTGCCGTGGTTACTTAGAAGATTGGCAAGTTTTACAAATAACATCACCAAGCCTTTTAGGGAGAAACACAGCCGCATTAGAATGGAGTCATTAGGCAATACATTTATTTTGAAGCCAATTAACCTTTTGTCAGAGAAATGTCGTAGCTGTAATGGTTTCAGCAGTGGAGGTCAGCCTCTAACAGGGGCACGTATGACAGCGATTACGCTGTCTGACATATGCTGTAGACTGAGAGTACAGCTGTGGAATGAGAATCTGCCTTCGTTTGTATTCTGCTCTGCATTTTCAGGGAGCAGGCAATCTTGACCTATCCATTTAGGTAATTAAAGCTTCTATTTGGAAGTGTCCTGCAGGAAGGTGAAATTTGGGGTGGATAAATGGCTGCTGCTCACTGCAACCAGCCACTTCTCTCATTTGATGGACTGCCTGAAATAGGCTGCATTGCCAGGTCCTCATAAAAATAGAGATGAATTGGGCAGGAGGCAATTCTCTAAGGCAAAGCAACTCTGTCATCTTCCTTTTTGCAGCATATAATTTAATTGTTAGCCAAGGTAGACAGCTGACTCAGGAACCTTTCTGTAACGGCTTCCCTACCATCTTCCATTTGCTAAGAAATTTTTTTATTTTAAAGCTTATTTACTTATAAGCCAACTTTGTTTGACAATGAGAGGTGTCACTTCAATAAGCTCAGCTGGCTGTCACAGCTGTGCCATGACTTACCTTCCAGGCTATTTTGTTTCCTTTCGTATCATGCTCAAGGGCAATTGGGAAGTCTCCTCGCTCATAAAACTTGCGAAATGCTGTGGGCTTTGTTGGTCTCTCTTTAAATGCTCCTGCAAGTGGGGGCCCTCGTACCTTAAACAAAAACAAAAGCAAAAAAAACACACCATAATTCAGTGGTAATTCATTTTTAGAAAGAGCTTAATTTATATGACTTAAAATAGAAACAAATAAGAAAGTCATTGATCTTCCAAATTATAGTTTGCTTTCTTTTCTCCATTATACTTCACTTCTTTGAAAGTACAGTTTGGCAATGATCTACAGGTTTCATTAACTGCTTTTTTTTTTTTTCTTTCTTACCACCTTCAGACTCTCCCATATAAACTGTTTGTATTTCTAAGTAGCTACCTCAGTTCCCGTTTCATTTTTAATAATAAAACACCAAGCACATGTTTACATTAGGTAGTAGAAGTTCTTGGAAAAGTAATCATTTCGCCTTGAGAAATATTTTTCTATATGTTTCTTTATAGAAGTCATTTGGCTTGGTTTCCATCTAATGTAACAGTGCTGTCTTTCCATTGTCTTTCTCTGGCCAGTTCCTACTTTACCAGATCCATTCCTCAGTTCCTATGGATATAGCTTTCATATGGTCAGTGTATCATGTAGTCTGTGTGCCTGAATGACAGTCCAATTCCAAAATGTCCACACAGGATTTTTTTTACAGCCAAACATAGTGGTAACATCAACTAAAAACTGGCACAAAGATAACAGAATTTCAAGTACTTATAAGAAATCCATTGTTTAAGCTAATTAACAAAGCTAATCTCAAATGCTAGAAGAGACTAAGAAAGCTAAACTAATCTCAAATGCCCTTGACAATTGATTATTCCCTGAGAAATTCTTGCCTGTTTTTCCTTTTTTTTTTATAGCCATATGTCTGAGATAAGAACTTCCTACAATTCTCTCCATATCTCTTTCACCAAAAAAGCCATTATGACTTGCCACCTTTTAAAATATAGTGTAATTTTCAAAAAAAAGGTGAGAGCTTCAAGGATCATAAATCATACCTAGTATTTTATATTGTTCTAATTGTCTCATTATATGTTTCTATGTCTTCAGTGACCTTGATGTTAGTTTCTAGCAGTACATTCAGCATTTTAGTGAACAGAATACAATAATCTAACATCCCTTGCTTCACTTCTGCTATTCTGTAATTTAACTGTACTAACTACAGATCAAAAACTGACTTTGCACTTTTTTTCCTCCAACGTATTTTGACATTTTTCACTACCCGTAAGACTGAGGTAGTGGGGTCAACTAATGATATGCATAAACTGTACTTTATTGCAAAATGCTTAAACTGGGGTTTCTAAACTGTGACCTATTGCTACATAGTACTATCACAGATAGACCATGTCTAGTGAAAATAGGTTTAATATGCATAGCTGTAATTTTGCTTAGTAAACACATCTGCAGCAGTTGAGCATAACACTCCAAGAAAAGCATTTCAAACCAATGTGAATAAATCTACACTTTTTGTTCTGCAGAGGCACAATTTGTTCTGTGCCACCAGTATAGGTGCTTTCACTTGTCTTTAGATTTTTTTGGCATTTGAGGCAAGTCTGAGGTATGACCTTCACACATCCTTTAAAACATGTGTTTCCATAAAATATTAGGAGTCACTGTTCTATTAAATTTTAACTTATTATGATAAAGAATATGTTGTCTTGCTTACATGAGCTACAATCTTTATTATTTTTGGCAGACTATCATCATTAGAGGTAGCTAATACAATCCCAAACTACATCTTATCTGAAAACAAACGTTATTCTTCCCAACTCATGTTAGTAGTTTTGATATGAACTTTTTTCTATGGCACTTTTGCAAATTCACTGGAAAACATGTTTGTGTTAATTCAACTTCTTCTAATTCTTCATTCAGGAACAGAAAAACTAGAAGGAATTAAAGGATCTTGGTTATCAAATCCATTCCTCGATTATTCCTCTAATATTCCTCTATTATATACACAAAGTGTTTCAAAAATTGACCACAGATCTGATTATCTGTCCCTTTACTGCTGAAATGCTGTTGTACATTACCCTTATTTCAATGGTTAGTAACCACATTTTAAATAGTATGCTTATTCTGATGTGCCACCTCAAAAAAAAAAAAATATATATGGTAGAATTAGAAAAGTTTCAGAGGAGGACAAGGAATGAAGTTATGGAATACCTTTTATACAAAAATAATAATAAACCAGGAAAATGATTGCTAACGAGGAATAAAATAAAGACCTATAAAATCATGGCTTCATGAAGAGGATGAATAAGGACTGATTTTCCACTGTCTCCTTCAGTAAGAATACAGGGCAAGAAAACAGTCTAGTAAGTGACAAATTTGGACGAAACAGAAGTAGTTATGTATTCATGCAGCAAGTCATGGATTTATGGAACTCCTTGCCAAAAGTCAACGTTGTGACTTCTAGAAGTTTCTGTGCATTAAAGATGTGACTGGTAAAGGTGATGAAAGAGAAATACATTCAGGTTTAGCAAACCCACATTATCAGTATTCAGAAATACAATTAGTATTATCCTTTTTCATGAGATAGATCCAGTCTTTCTGGTAGACCTCCTAGCATTACATTTAGTCTCTCATTAGGCCACAGTACACTGGCATCTCATAGCTACCCTTTGATTAACAGCCATAGCAACTATCTTTTGCAGTATATGAGCTTTATGTTAATAACAGATTTTTTTTGTCATTAGTTTTAAGTGCATTACCTTGTACTCCAAACATCATGTCAACTATAAATTTCATTACACAATCCTAATTTTTTTTGTCTAGGTCACTAATGAAAATATTAAATAAGATTAGCCCTAAAACCACTTCTTAAGAACTTCCATTAATAACTTCCATCTATTATTACATCTCTCATTTCAACATTACATGTTATTATTGTCTCCACTTCAATATGGAGTTTCTTACCAATCTTACGCATACTTCTTGTACTCCATAACTAGCCAAGTAGTGTGTATAACTAGAGAAGTAGTGACATATCCAATACTTGGCAATAGTCTAGATTGAGAGCTGTTGTTTTTTCCTTTGTCTTAAAGATGTTTTTCTTGTCAGTTTGGTCTGTAACAGACATACAGCTCTTTTAAAAACCAGGAAGGGCAACTGACTCCAAAGACATGAAACTGTCTAGGCAGAAATGAGCCTAAGGTCTGCCTAAACCAAAGAAATATCACCAATCAGGAAGAGAGTGGAACTGTCCCTGCACTGAGGAAATGATACCTTGCATGATTGTTCTGCTTTAAGATCAGTACATGGAGGCAACTTACTTCTTGTGTTTGCATCTGATCAAAGCTGATTATGATACATTCCCTGGAATGGCTCCACTGAGCAAATACTGCTTGCCTTTTGCAAATAGTTTCCTTTCCTTCCTGTCCTTATTATTACGGAGACCATCACTATCATATTTAGTATTCTGAACACTGTTCTCTAATACAGACCTCTCTTTGGGCCATTCTAGCCATATATTTGCAACAGTTTGCCTGAAGAAAAATAAATGCATATAATTTACTTTTTTATAATTCCTGATCTCTCTGCATTTATTTTATTTTATATATTTATTTTCCTACACATGGATTTTATATAGTGCTTTTTGAGACCAGTTCTCTATTCGCAGACTATCACAATGCAGGAATTCCAGTCAGGGATTTGGATTAGTTGCTATAAAAAGTAATAAAAGAGCAACAGTTAAATTCCGGAACAGAGTATCCACAGTGAGAAGCTGTCTCAAAATCTTTAGGCCAGTCAAGTTCTCCAGGACACAAAGTCAACTTTAACTCTTTTGTGCTTTCTGTAGTGAAGACATGTTTCTCACAATAGATAATTGTTGAAAAGTCTTTCCTGACACTTGACTGACAATTCCTAACAGTTCTTTTCCTCATGCAGATTTATCATTTCTCCACATATAACTCATTAGTACCTTCCTAGCTGTGACAGTTTCTAAGGACACATCTGGCCCATAATTTTAGGGATAAATGCAGAAATCAGAGGGATACTTCCTATCAATCCTGGTGACAGGATACAATAATAAATAAATAATCTTATTTACCAAGCTGCTTGCATACATCATGCTTTACAGAATCTTACAGAAATGCTATAGCTTTAACTGTCAGGAGAAGACTGATATGCTTTTCCTGGCTCATGGGCAACTGGTCACAAATGGAGTTCCTAGGGGTTGGTGTTGGGTCTGATACTCTTCAACTTCTTTATAAAGGATCTGGATGACAGGACTGAATGCTACTTACCAAGTGTGTGGATGACACCAAACTGGTAGGAGATGTACTATACACCAGAAGGAATAGCTACCATACAGAGAGACCCTCTCAGACTCGGACAAACAAGATATGCACAATTATAATGTTGCACATGAGATAGATAATCCCAAACAGCAGTACAAGCTGTGTGGGGTCTGACTAGTTAGAGTAAGGCTTTGCTGAGAAGGTCCCTCCAGAGGTCCCTCCCAACTGAGGCTTCTCTGTGATTTTATGTTTCTAAGTAAATATACAAAAAGATATCATGTCATGCTTTTAATTTTGATAATGAATTTCATCTTCCTACCTTTTATATTGTTAAAATTCCTGACTAAAAAGGTCATTCTGAAAGTATTCAATTTATCGGAGAAAACAGTAGCAAATACTGTCTTTGGCAACCTAACAAAAATATTTCATTGCAACATAGTTAGAAAGACTAAGATTAGAGTTCCAGTTAATTAAAGGCTAATATTCATGATGGCAAAGTATATGAAGCAATAAACAGCTTCTGAGGTTCGTTAAATGCCAAAGAGAAGTTGAACAGTTTGATAATTGCAAAACTAATTTATTGTAATTCTATGCCAATGAACTATGTGACAAGATAAAAAATACAAACCATTAAGCAAAAAAGAGAAAGACTTTTTTTTTTTTCATTGACCCATGGGCATTTTAAACCATTGTATCAGGTTGCATTCCTAGACTTCAGTGATGGCACATTAGGAAAATGCTAAGAAAAATTATTTGAAGTCAGATTTAAACGGTAATTAATTATTTGAAGACTGAGTTTGCCCATTTTTCTAATTGAGTGTCAACCTATGCATACTGAGGGACCTAAATATGTACCTGCATAGGATGACTGGTGATTTTCTTAAAAACTAATGCAGTAGTTTCATGGGCAGTTTAAGCCAGACAAAAATTGTCATTGACACTGAGATAAGCGGTCTTGCCCCCTTCAAGCACTCCACTGGATGCTATCACAACGTACTGCCTTCCATGACAAACAAGCTCTCATGCAGGTATTCAGAGGACGAAATCAGGACAAAGGTGTTTTTATAGTTGTTGTTTTGTTTGATTGTGTTTGTTAGGTTGAGTTCTGAAGTATTAGTGGTTTACTGGAAAGATGTGCAAACAATTAAGCTGGCAGAAGGGAGGGAGCAGCATGGAATGTGACAGGAAAAAACAGGTGACTGATTCTTCAAGGAGTGCTGCTGAATGTGTATTAAGCATCAAGAATTAATTGGACACAGTTTATCATCTGCCTATGCAGACATAGGTTGTTGTATTCCAATCAGAAGTCAATAATTGTTCAAGAGCTCTGTGAAAAATAAAAGGATGTTATAACATATTAGGTAGTAGGGTAGTAAGATATTAAGAGACTAACGTTTTTACTTCCTAAAAGTAGAATAGATTGAGATCCTGCTGTTGTTATTTAACAATTCATATATTAAAAAATATATATATATGACCAGTGACTTTGTAATCAAATTTAATGGTTAAAGACATATTTTTATTGGATTAATCCACGTTAATGCATTTAGATGACAATTGGTAAAAAAAAGAAAGAAAAAATCCAGTTTTCAGTCAGCTGAGTTCCTTTACAGGAAGACTGGAATTTAAACAGATCTTTCTGCAGTTTTCATTCCCACAAAAATATTTTATAATACTTATTTTTGAAGCTATAGGGATCAAAAGTCACGTGACCACTCAACTCTCTTGTCTAAGAAATGTTTGCAGTCTTCCCTGAAAATATAATAACCACATTATCAACTGGAAGACTGATGATTTTTCAAAAATAAAATAATAAATCCTATCTCTTTGTACCCAAACTGAAAAATGCATTTGTATGAAATTGCAGAATTGAAACTGTATCCATAGAGTGGAGTCTACCACCACATGCTCCTGTCTTAGGGCAGGTGTAAAGGCAATGGCATCCAGAAAATGTTTGTGTAACCACTTATGGGGTCTTGGTCTCATCCTTCTCTTGTCCTGGTATTCAACTAACATCCCACTTGGCTAACGCAGCATAGTCTCACTGGCAACCCACTGACTTCATACAGGAAGTGTCACCATTCTTTTCCTTGTGTACTGAAGCCAGAAGCTGCTGACAAATCCTAATATAAACTTCAAGTAAAATGCAAGATATATTAAATAAATCAAACAAATTGCACTGTGTAATGAAATACTCAAGCTATCAGGAATAAAGGCTAAATAATATACCTGGCACTATGCAGTGCCGTGTTAACATACAAAGCTTTACTAGAATCATCAACTGCAAGGTCCTCATCCAAACAGTGTGATAGAGCTCTTAACGTGTCCAACAAGGCAGCTGCACAACACTGCTTAATTACAGCTTGTGACCAGGAGCAAACCGAGGTGCAAAAGCCATGAGCTCCAGAGTTTCTGTTTCTGGAGTCAGTATGCACACATGCACCTTACTTGTAGCACAGACAAGCCCATCATCTTAACCAGCTTGCATGAGAAAACTTGAACATTTTGGCAGTTACCTACCAACACAACAAAACAATTGCACGATTAATGGTATTTTGTGACATATCTACCGCTTTCTCTAATAAATATAAGTAATAGTAATAGTGAAGACTTGGAAACACAAATCTTAGCAAGTGTTAACGATCAGAATTCGCACTGGGCATCCTCAAGAGAGTCTACTCTTAATCACAAAAAGCAGCAAAGCCTGTACAGCTCTGTCTTTATTTATTGATCATAATTTGATTAAACTAACATAGGTGGCTAATACATGCTACAATCATGTTTTGATTTTGCTATGCAGACATACCCAAAATCGAATGAGAAACTTCAAATGATAGCAGAGGCATAGGAAAATGTCCCAATGGATACTCTTAATTCCACATTAATTCCTTTTATTTAATATCAATATCACAAGCATTTAATATCAAAAGAGCACAATCCATCAGCATGTATCTGACAAAAGCTTTTTATATCCCAAAAGAAACTTGGGAGATCTTTCTTTACATGTGCCACTCTTGATATGCTTTAAATGGTGCCACATCTAATGCTTGAAATCTAGTTCTGGGGCTACTGCACAAATCCGGACAACAGATCAAAGCTCATCTCATAACTTCAAAAGTCAAAATGTGAGAAAACAATTTTAAGACCCCAAGATGAAACTTCTGATAGAGGTCAGCAAACATTACAAATGCTTCTAAAGCACCAGAACTTGAAAGAAAAATCAGACATGATTTCGTACAAAGATATTGTATCTCATTATTGCCTTGAGACACTACTGAGAGGAAGTCATAAGCTGCATACAGAATTACTCTATTTCATCACCTCAGAAATGTTATTTTTGATTGGGGAAAAGATAAGCTGTTTAGATGAACCAGATGTGTCTATGTTACAAATTGCTGTATAGCACTCTGTTCTCAGAAGGTCCTCCATCTCTTATTCTCTGCTGGAGTATAGTGTAAGTATTTTATGTAATTTCAAATTCCTTACGCTTGCCAAGCAATTTCATTTAATGTAAAGGAAGAAGACAGATGAGTGACAACTAATGTATTTCTTCCTCTCCTTCTTCCAGTCTACAGATGCATACAATTGTTTTTTCCTTTTTTCTTTTTTTTTTTTTCTTGCTCTATTAGTCTCACAACACTTTTCAGTGCATCAATTCCACTAAATCTGGGAGCCTTGTAATTTTTTCCTGATTGTGGAGATTCTTCCATCCACATTCTAATGTTTAGAAAAATATAAATACATTGTGAGAACACCTGCACTCATGTTTCAGTGTGCTTCTGAAGTGAACCTCACAATCATCCTCAATTATGGTGCTCTGGCTCACATAACGATGCAGTTTCTAAGCGAATGAACTGGAATCCTTTCAGACAACAGTCAGTCAGAATGAAGGAAATCCCTGTAATGTGTAAAACATCATATGCTCAGCATCAGCTCTGCTCCTGTGGTTATCCTTTCTATTGGCTTGCGCTGCTCACTGATGCAGAAGCAGCCACAACACTCTTTATGGCTGCAAAGGATTTTTGGATGCCAAATCAACATGCTGCAAGTAATAAGAATGCTGTTGGCTAGGAAACAAAATGAAACGTGGATTTTATTTTTTATTCAAATTTATATAAATGATATTTATATACATTATAAATAATTTTTATTTAAATTATATAATTTAGTTACAATTTACCTTTTCTGATAATGCTCATAAACATTACCATGGAATATCTGTAGACATTACAAAGTAAAGCGCAGTTGGTAAACTTGTAAAATAATAGGAGAGTTATTTTCAGCCTATTTTGCATTTCCATCACACACACATATGAAGGTTCATGCTGGAATGCACCTAGCATCCTAACTTATTGTGACCCTAACAGAGGATATCTGGGAAAGAGAATAAAAGCAAGACCATAATAGAGATCCTGCTTCTTGCTATTCTAAATCGCCAAAGACCTGCCCTCCCTTCCAGGTGGATCTACACAATCTCTCCTTTTGGAAACACTAATTTTGGTGTTTGCCTGATCCTGCACTGATCCATTTTAACACTCTGAACTGCCAGGAAACTATTTATATTATTTTGTTAAAATTGTTTGTTTGTTTGTTTTTGTTGTAGACAGTACTGAAATGGTTGGAATGCCACCACAGTTGTTGAAAGTGGGGGAGAGGGAATGATGTTCATGGTAGTAAATAACAGGTGAGAAGATAAGATGGAGCCTATTATAGCAATTTTAAGAATACATTAAAATAACACTACTGTGTTTAACTCCTATTAGAACTGTGTGAATATCCATGTCATGGAAAAATTAAAAATACAGTTATTTCTCCTTGCTCCAGCTGGATACAGTGTCTAAAACATCCGTGTTTTTCAAAAAAGAGAAAGCTGCCTGCTTCTGTTACTGATTTCCTATCCTAACGTTTTACGTTGTGGTGCACCATTAAATAGTTGCTATGTCAGTGACGGGTGAAGTAATTCCTGTTTATGAAGGTATTTCAACACTGTTATTCAACATGTGCTATAAATAAATTATTTTTACTTTGTTCAGAATAAAATCTACTGAAGAACTAATACTGAAATGTAACATTCCAAAATTAGTTCTACTTAGTGAACTTTTATGTTCAGGTTAAATGTTAGCAGATAGCAAAGTATGGCCTGTAGTCCTGTTTTTAGAAGAGGAGGAAAAATCACTGGATTTCATGGACTGTCCTAAATTAGTGGCCACTACTTTGTTTAGAACAGAAAAGACCATTGAGACTAATCAGAGCTGGTCTTTGAAAACCAAATGCTCTACACTAGTTGCTATATCCCAGTGCCTAGAAGTGTAGAGATTTCAGAAGCTAAACTATTTTGCTAGCCTGTTTCCTCTGCAAAACAGTTAACCTGCATAGACAACTGCCTCATGTGACCATCTTGCTGTGACTATTTTCTAAGAACCATGGGCCCAGATCTGTTTAAAATCATGTTCCATGTTTTATTTTCTCTCCATATATTTGTGCTGTGACAAGAAATGGCTTTAAATCTATTTGATCACTCTTTGCCTTAAGACCTTATCTGAAGCCTCCTCTCTTTAGCTGAAATTGCTGAATTTTCTTTGGAAGTCTTTAAAGTTAATGAACTGTGAGTTCTACCTTCATCTTTTAAACGACTATTTGGGTAGGAGTTGATATTAACTGTTTGACATCATGATGTCACAGGTATGTAGGGAAATAGAGCTAGATTAACTTTTCCTACTCAAAGGCCACTTTTTTTTTGAATCTTGGTATTGTTTTTGTGATCTAATGTTTATGTGTCACTACAAAAAAATCTTGAAATATTACAAATCTCTCTCTTCTCATTTAATGGATTAGTTTTAGACTGAAGAGTACTGACTTCTAGCACAGGTTTTTTTCAGTTGTTTTTTTTTTTTTTTTTTTGAAAAAAAGCCCAAGAGCCAGATTTGTTTTAATGTAGTCATCATTCACTGACATACACTCTTCAAGTGCTTCAGATGAAATTTCTTAACAGTTTCTTTCTGCATAAGATAACCAGACCTTAAAGTGTCACTTCATTAGTTTGCTAGCCTTCCTGTCCTATATATTTACATGATTATAGATTCAGCTAGGTATCATTTTTTTCATTATTGCGTATATCTTTTAATCCATCTAGACTTGAAATAACACAGAAGACTGACTTATTTCTTTCTATGGTTGACAGAAATTTTCTTGGAGATATTTTTTTTCTGTATGGGAAGATATCTATTTTACTAGTCAAAACACTTTCTTTTTTTTTTTTTTTTGCAGATTTTTAGAGCTCATTTCTTTCCTTGCAGTCCAAGAATCCCTGTGATAGAATTAGAGATTTTTCCTTCTTCATTCAGAATATATGACCTAGTATCTATTTTGTTTTCCTCATCTTGATAATTTCTTCTTCTTACAGTCCTTATCATCTCAGGAGCTAATCTGCTAGGGTACTGATGGGAACAGAATCTTGACATCCCCCAGTTTTGAGCTTAGGAGGAGGCATGAAGTATAAGAAATGAAAATCAAAGGAAAGCAAAAAAGTATCATCAGTAGCATGAACAAATAGTTCATACAAACTTCAACAGTTTCAACATCCACTACAACACACTGCAGTTCTAAAATACTTAACATTTGACAATATTGTTTGAGTCGATTAAATAAGGATTGTCATACCCCAAAGACATCTGTTCCAATGCTATAGCTCCGTGAAAATCTAAGGTTTCCAAATCACAGATGACTGTCTTGACCTCCATGATACAACCATAAAACAATATTTCTTAAAAAATGTACACCTGAACTTTATCAATGAACTAAAAAAAAAAAAAAAAATTAAGCTGCAACTAAGAAGACATTGCTGTACACTATATATAGAAAAATGTGTTAAAAATAAAGCTACTAATAAAACTCCCAGTTGGACGATTACCTCAAATTTGTATAGATAAATCAAAAGGAAAGATTACTGGTACTATATGTTGGTCAAAAGTAATTGTTCCAAAAACAAATAAACTATCCACACACACAGAAGTATAGATTATAGAGACAAATAGGTTGATTACTAATGTTTATGATGTCATATTGGAGACTTTCAGTGGCCATTTTTCTTTAGTCCTAGCTCCATAATACAGATACCAACTGACCTGAGTGTGTCACAAAACCCAGTACCATGACCAAAAACTCCTACAATTTTATTGAACCATGCAATTTAAATACTCTTCTTTTGAGTTTCACCAAATTTCTCAAAAAGTAGGCACAGTCTCATGGAATCCGTTTCTTTCTACACATAGGATGGGCATATTGCTTTGATTCTAATTACACAGTCATTATCACCACTTCATGAGGACAATAAAGAATAATAATAAAATAAATAGATTTTAAATTGATGGTTAGCGNTCATTATCACCACTTCATGAGGACAATAAATAATAATAATAAAAAAAAGATTTTAAATCGATGGTTAGCATATTTTTAGTCTGGTATATAATCAGGCTTCTATAAAGCTGTATACTCTCCCTTCTACTCTCCATTGAGTTCAATGGTCAGTTGCAATAAAATTTCAGAGCTTCAAAGGAATACAATATAAAACGATTCCTAGAAGATTCATGAAAACCCATAGCTTGATAAAGAAGGGAGACATAAATTAAAACCAGTGAGGGAGGGGTAGTAACATGAATGTATGAGGTAAGTATTCTATTTGACCTATTGCAAGCTACTCTGCCTGCTTGTACGATCTGGCCAGTTAGCACGTGTAACTCAGAAACAGCAACAGCATGTACTTCCCTCCCAGACTATAGTTAGCGGGCATAGGAAGGTTTGGGAAAAGCAGAAGAGAGAAAACAGGTAGTATTCGTACCCAGGGAAAAGGGTATGAGAAACATAAATAATTTGAGAAACATGCCTTCACTACTTTCTCCGCTTATAAAATAACTTCTTTACAATGCCCTGGCAACTTTTTCCTTCTTAATAATAAAAGGGACACAATGAAGGTACTTATTTTTATCATCCTATTTTAAGAGTTACTCAGGGTATCACTGCATGGTATTCTTCCACACAGTTTAACATCTACTTTAAGGTTGGTAAAGTCACTGAATGTCTGTAAAAGCCTGGCTAAAGTCCTGCGATAACTAACATCACAGCTAAAGATACGAGCTGGTTTCATAACAAAGAGAAAGAAAGAAAGAAGTAAGTTTTACATGTCTCCCTTTTCTCTAAGGACTGGTTTTAATGGTGCAACTTTGGTAAAGATTCAGTTCCTGGTCCCAGGATGAGATGATGTTTCCTCTCTCTGTACTGTAACGGTGATCATTCTCACTAAGCTCTATTGTCAAAAACATTTTTTGGAGTTTCTTCTCCCTCTTCTCAGGATGCTGCTATAGTTCACTGTACTTTAACTCCATGAAAATATTGTAATATTGAATATTAACAACTTTTAACTGATTGGTTCTCAGGATGTATCATATTGACAGAGGCAAATTTTCTCCATGAAGATAAAAGTGAAATCATAATAAAAAATTTTGGGGGCTGTATTGACATTTCTATTCTTTCCTTTACCTTCCTACCACTTGAGATCTATAATCTCAAGAATACGTAGCACATGCACATCGAAGATGGCATGAAAATGTAAATCAGTGGTGACCAAGAATACAAATATCATGGTACTAAGAGTATAAATGGAAGGCGCTGTAAGGTAAAATTTTTATCTGGTGGATTATTAAAATTGTCAATGTAAACTTCGATATAGTCACGTAAGTTACACAATTCAACTAGAATAGTGTAGTCATCTACATACACTAGATAATGCTGATTATTCTCTCTGATAAAGTAAAGATAACATCTGCATACTGGCAATTAGTCATTAGGATCTCCACATATCCAAATTAAGAGTTAGTTTCTTGCAGTAACTAATATTGATTAGTTCAAAATAAACTAGAATATTCATGAAGTCACATTTACAGAAACACTCTTTACAATCTACAGCATTGATTGAGGATTGCGTCCACTTGTCAGCCTCAGAGTTCACATGTACTCCCACTGAAGCAATTTCATACATTTACAGAACGACACAAATGCTACTAAGCCCCAATTAATGGTATTTTCAAGATTAAAACAAATGTATTAGTCAAAGGTAATAAATACAAATAAATCATAGAATAATAACATATGACAGAAAATGGAGACATCTCATACTCAAGATTTCAGTCAGTAAAAGAAACTGAAAAGATGATATGCTGTACACTGAAAAGAAATGGGACCAACTTGAAAGATTGCCTGCTTACTTTGTAAAGGAAGCATGAGTACTTTAGAACACATACAAAAAACAGTGCTATAGCATAAAAGATAAATGACACAGAGAGAAAAAAATAGCTACAGTTCTGATCTAAACTGTATCTTTCTGTTTTTCAGGTAGCGCTCATATTGATTTCCACATTCAGGAGGTAGCTTCAGAAAAATCAGAATATGCCTTTCTATAAATACTGAAAATTACATCAATGTTTAGAAACCTTCTCGAAAAGGTGACTTTTCTGATTTCCAAATCCGTACAAATATAAAAAAAAAAAAAAAGAAAAGAAAGAAACTGGAGCAGATATTTGTGATGAAACAGTAATATATATGTATAGATAAGGTAATGGTAGACAGATATTTTCTCTTAAAATCAATCAGAATGTCCTAGATTGGGTGTAAGAAAAATATTCAAGTCCTGAATGCTCCTTGGTAGACTGCAACAAATTAGTTAGCATCTGGCATTCTCTTCCCTCATGTTTAATCTTCCAGCTTTGAATGTTTTACCCTTGAACAAAGCAAAATCAACAAAACAAACTTAATCTCTTCTCATTCCAACAGCCCTTTCTTCTTCCACCACCCTGGAAAGTTTTAGCATCCTATTTGCTCTGAAGTCCAATAGCCACTGTGTCACATTTGGTTTCATTTCTTTTTTTCCAATCTGCATGACTAGGCATTATACCGTCAATTCCATCTGAAGAACATTATCTGAAAATATCTTCTGCTATTCTTCTATTCCATTTTAAGTACTGTGATAAAAATACATAAGTATCAAATTTTTTGCACACTCATTTCTCTTCTCCAGGAATAATATAATAACCACAGAGATCTTTCTTAATCAGATCTCAGAATATTTTAAAGAAAGGCCAGTATTATTGCGGTTATACAGGTGAGATCCAAGGAGGCACAAAATATTTCCAGTTCTGTCACTGGCCTTTTGCATTAGAAAGTCAGTGACTCCCATCCCACTCTGTGCTGTAGCCAACAGTTCCCAGACTAAGGCCAATTACAGTCATACCACTACCAATGGCACCAGAAATAATTCCAATAAAGGCATTGGCAGCAGCTTCAGCTGCCTCCTAAGTTGCAACATGAGTAATTCTGATCGACTATTAGGAAACAAGTCTTCACAGTGAGAATGGCCTAACATTCAAACAGGTTGTCCAGGGACTATGGAATCTCCACCCCCTAGAGATACTCAGAATTTGACTGGAGAAAGGATCCTCAGCCTGTGATACTGACATAACTTGTAGATATTGGTGACAAGTTGTTACTAATGCATTACATCTTATTCTGTATGTGTTTATGCTGGTACTGTACTGGTTTTGGCTGGGATAGAGTTAATTTTCTTCATAGAGGCTCATATGGTGCTATGTTTTGGATTTGTGAGGAAATCAGTGTTTATAACACACTGATATTTTAGTTATTCATGAACAGTGCTTACAAAGTCTCAAGGTCATTTATGTTTCTCACATTGCTCTGCCAGCGACAAGGCTGGGGGTGCACAAGGAGCTGGGAGGGGACAGAACCAGGACTGCTAAGCCACTGACAAAAGAGAGATTCCATACCATATGACATTGTACACAGCAATAAAAGCTGGGTGAATAAAGGGGAAAAGATTGGGGGTCTGTTTGGAGTTATGGCATTTGTCTTCCCAAGTAACCAGTATGTCTGATGAAGCCCTGCTTTCCTGGAAATGGCTAACCATCTGCCTGCTGATGGGAAGTAGTGAGTGAATTCCTTATTCTGCTTTGCCTGCATGCACAGCTTTTGCTTAATCTATTAAACTGTCCTTATCTCAACCCAAGAGTTTTCTTTTACCTTTCTGATTCTCTTTCCCATCCTGCTGGGGAAGGGAGTTAGTGAGCAGCTGTGTGGTGCTTTGCTGCCAGTGGAGGTTAAACTACAACAGACAGAAATAGTAATCATCAAAGAAAATTAAAAAGTTAAAAGCCAGTGGAGCTTTTCCTTAAATTGCAATGGAACCTGGATCCTACAACCTCCATTATTAGAAAATATAAATGAAACCAGATGGCAAAGTACTCCACTTACTTCCCAAGTTGGACCAGGGATGATGGCAACCTACTGCAAACACTTCTTACTCTCAGTTCAAATGGCAAAGGTCTGTGTGATGTACCAATGATTCCAATCCTGCTGCTCATTGACAGCAACTTTCCTGTTTTCAAGGCTAGTTTCAAGACTTTTCAAGCCCCCCCCCATCACAATGTGGGGGAGCAAGTGAGCGGCTGTGGGGTGGTTAGGTGTCTACTACACCTTGGTTAAATGACAGCACTATCATTCATGCCTTCTATGGCACCACTGCTTTTGTAAATTCGTAATGCCCTCAGAATAAGCATATATGGGCAACTGGGCTATGCTAGTAAGAAATTATTTATATCATCAGAAAGCCACAGCTTGAAGGTTGCTGAAGAAAAACAGGATTGTAACAGGGGCCCATACAACCAGACAAGAAGTATCCAACATATGCAAAACTTATCAAATATGGTAAATTTGGATATAATGTGGACATGCAGACTAATGAAGAAAAAGCAATTAAGTAGACTGTATTAGCAAATGTATAAATGTGATGCCAAACAGACACAATACTGAGGGTGAAGAAACCATCAACACAAACACCACATTCCTCCTATAAAAAAAAAATGCTGATGACTTCCCATAACACCCTCTTTTGAGGAAGGGTAGCACCACTGACTTCAGGACCCAGATACACACTGGAAAACTAAGGTACTTGAAAACTAGTGTACGCCATTTTTAACAGTTTCATTATTGGGCATGAGCAATAGTAATTTGATTATAAGTGTAAGTATCTTCTTACCTAGACTGATAATAATTCTTTTATCAGACTGTTAAGATGTTAATTAGATGAATCATGAGAATTATGGGTTTGACACATGTATCATGTTTCTGTAGACCACAGAAACTGCACAGGGTGTTTAGTCTGGTAACTTTGTCCTTGACGTTTTGCTATTAAATCTGGATGCAAAAACTGATGGAGAATGCTGGTGACCTAGGCTGTAATTCAGATGCAACAGCATATATTTACTGTGCTACTAGAGACAACCCTTGTTTATTAAACCTTTTTAAGAGCTTTAAGTGTTTTATTATTCACCTTTATTTCTTGCCAGAAAATCCAGACTCGTTTCCTGAGACACATCTGGGCTGCTAATTGCTTTGTGTACTTATTTGTGCCTTCATTTCCTCACTTAGGTACTTATAACTACTATAATTTTGTGTGTCCTTCCAGCCTCTCAGATCAACACCTCTTAGCCAAGTGAACTACCTTTTCAAACTACCAGTTTGAATTTCAGGACAGAGAAATCATACTTAGAAGACAGTGCCAGTCAAAGCAATATAATTTCTATTGTTTTATAATATACCAGAATATTTTTAAATAAATCAACCAATATTAAGGAATCATAGAATCACAGACTGGTTGAGGTTGGAAGGGACCTCTGGAGGCATCTGGTTCAACCTCCCTGCTCAAGCACCTAGACCAGGTTGCCTCAGACATGTCCAGATGGCTTTTAAACGTTTCCAAGGAGGGAGATTTCCAGTCACGGACTTGGATTAGTTGCTATAAAAAGTAATAAAAGAGCAACAGTTAAATTCCGGAACAGAGTATCCACAGTGAGAAGCTGTCTCAAAATCTTTAGGCCAGTCAAGTTCTCCAGGACACAAAGTCAACTTTAACTCTTTTTATGGAGAAGACATGTTTCTCACAATAGATAATTGTTGAAAAGCTTTTCTTAACGCTTGACTGACCATTCCTAACAGTTCTTTTCCTCATGCAGATTTATCATTCCTCCATGTATAACTCATTAGGACTTTCCTAGCTGTAACAGTTTCTGAGGACACATCTGGCCCATCATTTAAGGGACAAACGTGGAAATCAGCAGGATACTTCCTATTGATCCTGGTGACAGGGTGACAGTTGAAATAATCTTATTTACCAAGCTGCTTGCATACATCATGCTTTACAGAATCTTACAGAAATGCTATGGCTTTAACTTTCAGGGGAAGACTGATATGCCTTTACTGGCCCACTTATCTAGTCCACACTTCATCAGTCTTTTCTGTGAGGATGCTATGAGGGACGGCATCAAAACCCTTGCTAAAGTCAATAAATAACAACTGTTCTCCCCTCATCCTCTGAGCCAGTCACCTCATTGTAGAAGGCCATCATGCTGGTTAAGCACAATTTCCTTTGTAAATCCTTGCTCACTACTCCTTCTTGTTGTCCATAAATTTAGAAATAGTTTTCAGGAGGACTTGCTCTACCACCTCCTCAGTGATCATGGAGAGGCTGACAGGCCTGTAGTTCTCTGGATCCTCTGTCTTGCCCTTTCTGAAGATAGGAGTGATGTCTGCTTTCTTCAAGCTTCTAGGATCCTTCCAAGATTGCCATGACATTTCAAAGATTATTGAGAGTGACATTATAGAGACATCAGACAGATCCCTCAGCACTTGTAAGTGCATTCCAAGAATGTCCAAATGTCATATTGATGCTGCAACCTCCCTCAACTCCCTCATCACAGAAAAAGACTTTACACGGTTCCCCTTAGTCCTAAAGAAGAGGTAAATCCAGTGAAGACTAAACAGTACAACTAAAACTACAGTGGATTGACAACTGGAAACTAGTAGTAAAATGTTAGGCTTCATCTATCTTTTCTAAACTCTCTAAACTCACTCAGCTTACCACAAGTTAAGCACAAGCATGAATTCTTTGCTTAATTGGGGACAAAAAGAAAAAAAAACCTACTGTTGCCAAAGGTGAACTTCTCAGTCATACAAAAATTTCGTATCATTTCATTCCTGATCACTTTCAAAATCTATTGCCTCATTATTATATAGATTTCAGAAAATCAAACTGATGAAATGATTATGCAGTAAATAATAGTTGTAAAGATACTTAGATTTGTAGTAAATTACTTTTTTCTAACCTATTACAATTCTTTGTTTTTTACCAGCTCTATTTTCTTTAACTTTACTAACAATGCGCACAAAGACTTGAGGTATACTCAGAATCTAGTGACGGTTTGCAGACAGGGTTAATATCTTTTATTAGATGAATTAGTATAACTGGAAAATTGAAACAGAAGCCCTCCTTCAGGTCTGAAACAGAGACAGCAATTTCAAAGTTAAACACAAATTGAGAACAATTGCTCACAATTTAATTTGATATATATCAGTTGCACCATCTCTAAAATAAAAGATAGTTGGGTAATTGTGAAGTAAAAAAGATGTGGAAGACAGGTAATCTGCAGCTATTATTTAGATATCTGACCTACTAACAATTATAAGAAGGAATTCTTTGTCAGTAATAGTATTTGACAGTTCAGCTGTCAACTGACAACAACAAATAATAACACTGATGGAAGTCAGAATAAAAGAAGTACCGTAGCTTATCACAGCACAGAAGGAAGTCATATGACTAACCTAAAAAAGAAAAAGGATATATTTATAATGCCTTTACTAGTTTATTTCAAGGTCTTGCAAAAATTTGTGCCTTAGAACCATACAAACAGCACAGAAGGACTGTAGCAATCAAACAGAAGGTATCAGTCTAGCAAATATGCTGACACAAGGAAATAGACAGCATTTGTTATTAAAGAGCTTCAATATTTTGTAGCTTCTCAAACAGGTAATAAACCTACAAATGCATCAGCAGTCGCAATAAACTTCATAGTTCTTTTGAGGTTGACAAAGATGACAAATAAAACCCAGGTGAGCTACATGTAAATGACTAATCCAGCATCAATCATTCCTTCTGCTATCAGGCAAAAGCTAAGGGCAGATCACGTATTTATTTTTCTTCAGAATATACAGTATTTTTATGGTAAAAGTATGTATGTCTGTATTTATATTTTGAATACAGCTGAAACAGCTCAAAATTAATAATGATCTGCTTTTTAAAAAATATATTAATTTAGGACCAACTACCATGGCTGCCATTAAATGGTAATTTTTATACCAGCTGAGGCATTTTTTCTTCAAAAGGAAACAAGCAAAGCACTTCATAACTATGTTTTATTTCACCAAGTTCATTTCCTCAGATGTAGACAGACAGAAGGAATGAAAACTTTAATGGGAATTTTATAATGTCATAATTTATTCAATACAATAAAGTATTTTAATAAAAAAATAATTTTAATGCTGATCCTACTACAACATCTGTATTTGCCTGATGTGGTTTTTTAATTTTACTGATTACAAATGTTTATCCCAAATTTTCTATCCTTACTTTCATACTGAATTCCAAGAAACTTACATGGAAATGTTTTCTAAGCAAAAGGTGGATGGACAACATTTATATTTACTGGTAATTTTCTGTGAAAAAGAATCTAGTCCAATAAACTCTAGTCCAATGAAAAATCATTTGCTACGCAGCTGACTTAAAAAACAGATCTTCTCTTGCTGAATTTATGTGATTATTGAAATCAATGGAAATGTTCAGCTGATCAAAGAGGAAATTTTGCATTTTATATGCCAAAGTATCTGCAAGCTCACATTTTACAGCCCAGTATGAAACTCTCAGAGCCTAAAGTTCCTCTTTGTAGTCTTGACTACTGTGCTATTCTGCATGGTACTTTCTTTCTAAAAAGAACTTAAGGCCTTCTACTACTTGTTGACTAAGATGGATTGGACAACTTCTCCCTATTTTGAAGGCTTACCTAATTGAAAGTGTGTTTTAGTACAAAATCAAATATTCAAATTAATAATTAATTGCCAAGTTGCTGAAAATATTTACACAATAAGTAAGTACAATAAATAAGATCGAGGGAATTCAGGTATTTTCCCAAACACTTACAGAACAGTAGATTGTTAACTCATTTAAACCCATTGAGCAATTTACATGCTACTAATTATTTCCTCCATTCCTGAAAGAAAGGAGGCCATAAAATCTTAAGTTTATGTAATCATTTGCCTTTTTTTAATTATATTTATCAATCAAAAATACTTCTAGCTAGTAATAACACAAGGCAGAAAGTAATCATGGTGTCTGGTGAGATCAGATCTTTTTAAAATGTCAGCAAAAGATGCTTCAGAAGATTCAGTGTTGCCCCCAAAAGAAACTGTAAAGATACACAGACAGAGAATACAATCAGTTAGAAAAACTAATTTCCCAAATGAATCCAGATTGTAACTGATATATAAAAACATTGGTGTCACAGACTGCAGTCTGTAATAATAAAAGGACTTAATGAGGATTAAAGAGGATATAAGAGATCATCAGCCTAATCACAACTGATATTGGCACAAATCAGAGGCCATATTGTATAGCCTTTTGATGTATCTTCTTTAGAAATATCAAGTCCTAATCTTTCTCTTAAACAAAAAACAAAAAACAGAAAAATGTATATTGATAATAAAGAACAATACTTTGAAAGCCCAGTAATTTCAATAGCTGCTTGTTTGTGCAATATGTGAACGTACTGAGTATCTCCAAATATTTATGTTCACCTTTCATGTATAGAAATTAATTTTCAGTACTGCTATAGGAACAGGAATACCATTCAAAATAGGAAACTTTTGTTAGCAGGTTATATGCACTAAAACAAATTCTCTCTTTTTTTTTTTTTTGAAGATTAAACTTTTAAAAGATATTTTTTGTGTGAACAAGAAAATAGTACAGGAAATAAAAATGATGTCGGATGATACACTTTTCAGAACAGAGTTTCCATGGAATGCTGACTTTAACTCTCCATCTAGTGTTTAGCAATAAGTAACATCACAGGAAGGAACATCTCTGCGTCTCATAAGGCTTCCATCTGTCTGAATAGCTCTTTGAGTATTCCTGACAGTTGGCACATTCCATTTTAAAAAAAGGATCTGCTTAAAGTAAACCAGAACACAAACTTGTAAAGATGTAAAGCTGTCATCATAAGAGCAAGTATCTTGAAAAAGCAGTATGTGACTAAGCAGAAGCACTTTTGCTGTATTAGGATATAGAACATAACATGCTTAAAAATTGTAAGGTACTGATATTTTAGGAAGATTTTTTCTACCAATAAACTGAAATAATCTCTAACACTACTGCTCTCAGGCAAAGAGCAATAAAGAGGAGCAACTTGTCTACTGTTATGCTAACTACACTGAAGTTAAACACAAATTGAAATGTAGATGTAGAATCTAGTTTCCAACATAAAGAATGAGTCTGGAGGATCTGGAGACTAAATCTAAGCTACTATCAAAATGACCAGATTTAGAAAAGTTTCTCAAATCTTGCCTTCAAAACTTTTGGAAGATGTAGTGGCAGTGCTTTTGTAACAGGGGTATAATGTTGATTCCTCATATACAAGACTAGTAAGGGAATAAATGAGACACTTCTTTGTAAAATCTGATGCCTTGCACAAGAGTAGACCTTAAACCACAGGCTAGCAATTTTCATATCAACCGTTCAGCCAGAACAGTGCATAATACATGTTACAGACAAAAAGAACAAAAGAACAACAACAAAAACAAACAAACAAACCAGGTTCTATAAAAACTAGAGGAGACAAAAAATGAAAAATAATATGATATTATAATAAATAATTAAATAATTAAATGGAAGAAGTGATCTAAGAACAAATGACTATGAATACTGGAAATTTTGCAAAGGTAAAATAATCCTTGATCCTTTGATGATTGCTGTTAACTTCATAATTAAGAAAAATGATTGCCTTTAGATGTAATGATGCTACTTTGGGTATTTGTACTAGTGGTAAAGAAGAGCCAGACACATGCTGAGATGGCTAAATTTCATATTTCAGGGATAAGAGAACAAATCTCTTCAACTCGAAGAAAAAATACAGATTTGAAATTTGAAGACAATAAGATTTCATTGTCCCTGCATAAATCTAGCACTCAAAGTAGGTATAGAGACCATAAGCTGACCAAAGATGACTTTATAAGAAACAAAGAAGCATTTATGACTTGTTAAACTTGAATTATTGAACTAAATTGTACCTTCTCAAATATAAAATTCTTAAGTTATTTCCTCTTAAGGGACAGTACAAACAAGTAATTCAAAATTTTAACATTGTTCAACATTTAGATAGAATAACAAACGAAGTAAGATCCTGCACTTCCGATGTGTAGGGCTGATTTGTGGTAAATTCCCTGTATTCTGAATAGAGTTAGAAAGCAGACAGAGAATAATCTGTGGCACCAAATCATACTGATTCACGTATACTAAACTGTTATTTCATAAACTATTGCAAAACTTTGGTTGCATGGTCTGTGCTGAACTTTGATGTCTGCCCTAGGATGAGATGAATCACACCACAGGCAGGCAAAGCTGATCATTTTTCTAACTCCATATGTATTGTACACTCTATAGATACCTTATTTTCTTTCTTACATCATTTTTTTGGTATGCGTGTACATTTGGCAAGATGAGCATATTGGGAAAATCCACCTGGGGGTCTGTCCAAGGCTGCAAAAAAGCCAGCATCTGAAGGAACGTAAGATTTACTTGCTAACTAAATTCCTGTAACAATTCTGTCTTATTAAACAGTTTTTTTTGTTGTTTTTTGTTTTCTTTTCTTTTTTGTTTTGTTTTGTTTGTCACACTATTTGTTGTCAGGCCATTCTTCCTGAGATCCAGAAAGAACCCTCCCTCCATCTCTCCAACTCACCATCTCTCTCTCTCTCTCTCTCTCTGCCCAGCCCTCTGCCCCCACCCTGGTGCAGAAGAACGAATCCCATCCCAAGGGTCATTAGCAGCCAGCTGGATTATCAAAACCACAAGTGTCTACGTAAAACAAACAAACAAATAAAACATTCATTCATCAGTCTTCTTTAGATCATCAACAAATGGGGAATAAATTTCTACATACATTTACATATATTAAAAAAAAAAAAAAGCAGCATAGGTACAGGTAGCTAATAGGTAGCACAAGATTGTTAAAGCCAGTGCCAAAGGATATTGTTCCATGCACATTTTTTATGTGATTTTGCCAGCTGCAGCAGATTGCAGGTACCAAGACAAAGCTGCAGGAAGAATCAAAGAGAACGCGCTCATAAAGCTATAGGTTCTGTGTAGATCAAAACCATATCAAGTAACTGCGTGGTAAACCATGCAAATCCAAAATTAGTCCACCGACTGATTTAGATGAAAGGTAAAACTTATTCTGAAAACTATTGAAAATCTAAAATCTTAACAATAACTACAGTTCAGTGACAAAATAGCTTAAATTTTGGTCAAATAATGATTCAGATCGCTTAAAAGTGACATACAGAGAAATTATTCCTAATTAACGTTAAAAATAATAACATTTTCACATTTTTCCCCACTTGTCTCTTTCTCTTTAGCCCTGGAAGAGAAAGGAAATTATCTGGCTTGTCAGTTTATACACTGGATTAGACATAGTAAAACTGCAGGCCAATGGAATGAGTGCAACATAATAATGTTGCATAATAATCTTGAGTAAGGACAAAGACTAAATGCCATTTTCACTGATGTCAAAATAAGAACCTTAACTAAAATGTTAGCAATATTAGAGAAAAAATAATAATAATAATAATAAAGGAATGCTACCCTGCTGAGGAAGAGATATTTTGCTAATACAAAAAGCTAAAACAGGTTTTAATAATTTATCCACAAAAAAAAAGTGAGTATGGCAAAGAGGTACAATATAAATGGAAATCATGTCCACACAATACTTTTTCCTGCTTCTAATTAACAACACTGAAAATATTGCACACTGTTCAACCCCATGGTTTATCTACTCCAGAGCACTAAGTGCGAAAAAAAAGAATGTATTTAACTAAGTAATGAAAACTATGGAGAGTAAATAATAGAGCACAGATATATTATATACAGTATAAACTATATGGGAAACTGTATCACCAAAGAAATATGATAAAATTAATGCAGAATTTTGTGTGCATGTGTGAGAAAGAAGGAGGAGAGACACAGAGTACATGTATGCACAGTCTGAATTTTTTTGTCCAATACAGCTGAATAGAACCCCCATAAAAAACAGAATATATTACAAAGAAGAAAGGAAATCAATAATCCCCTAGAGGATAAAGGAAAAAATCATGGTAAATATCATGGGTTTAATAAAGAACTGATCACAATAGACTTTTTTTTTTTTTTTAAACACAGGATTATACAAAAGCCTACAGTGTACCTTAGCTCCCTGGCTTGAAGTAGGAAATCATGTCTGCCAATGTTTCTTTGAGGGACTCCTGTCAAGTGCAAAGTTCAATAGTAGCTTTGCTATTACATTTTTACATGATGAGGTGAGTTGATCGAACATTTCACTATTGCTTAAAGGTGGAGCGTCCTTTTTCTCCACTGCTCCCTGCTATTAGATGCATACTTCCAGCATCTGACATTTACTGGTTTCAGTGCTTTTGAGAGTTCCCTGGTTTGATTCATCACACTAATTTGGTAGAAAACTAACCAAGGAGAAAAAAGAGGATGCTTTTTGCTGGGTTAGCAAGCTGAAGCAGCTTATGGTAGTGTTAGATGAACAGGAGAGACTGCACAAGAAGATAGGCTGCACAATGAGGATCAGGAGAGAAGAAACCGAGGAGCAAAGACTTCTTCTAGGCAACAGCAGCAAGGTATTAGACGAGCTCACATGCTCATGGAACCACACCTGCAGAAGGGAAGATTTACTGCTGATTTTGGAGGAAGCTGGTGGAAGTGGTTGCTGCAATGCACATGTGTGTTAATGAACAGAGAGATGTCTCCTGTCACTTTGGAGTAAGACATCTACAAAGAAATGTAATCATGTTACACTTCTACAGTTCAATAGATCATCTGAATACTCCATTAAATCATATTCAAAATTGCAAATTGCCTTTACTATAATGACTTCAGTAAATATTAAAATCTGGCTCAGTAGTTCTGGCAGAAATTTCACTGAAGAAAGGGGAACTAAGCCCACTGGGCTCTGGACAACTGTTTGCAGGGTACGTAATTAACAATCACTTATATTTGGAATTTTTCCAGAATATTAACTGTGCAATAATTAGTCTAGAAAAATAGTCTCATATAAGTACTTTCTCCTCAACTCCATATGGAAACAATCCTAGGAGGAGAGTATGTGCATACAGATAATTATTCCAGAACATTTATACTTAGGAAAAATCTAAAATGCACATAAAATGGGTAAATATTCCCTTCACATATGACTTACAGAACAATAGAGTTATTTGTGATGCAAGAAATTATCATGACCTATCCCCAACTACTGATACTATATATAACAGCAAAATAATTTTCATAGTCATTCTATTTGTAAATTTCCATTATATACCAGACCATGGCCCACTGCTGCTTATCTGTTACTACTTTCATTCTGTTTTCTGGAATCCCTACTTTTCAGAATACAGACACTATCCTGAAGATCTGGCTTGAGTTTCTTGCTTGTAGACTGTATAATCTTACACTGAGCTGTATGAAAATACATTTTGCTAGAACACTTGTAATAGTTCAAATAACTCATAAAGAAAAACCTCAGGAAATCACACTACTAAGAAACATAATCAACAGGAAATATAATATACATTGCTGAAAATTACAAATTTGCTTTACTGGAACAGAATTATATTTTGGAAATTTTAAAGGAAATGATCTTTTTTATTATTTACATTATTTTGAAATGGGAATCATTAATGACTATAGTATTTCCTCTTAGATTTTTCCCCTAAAACAATCATTAGAAGAGTAACACAGATTCACCAAACTCTCCATGAATTTAAAAATGCAATAAATTCAGATGTAATAACTAGAGTTGATTTTTTTTTTTTACTTTAACGCTAAAAAAGCTCTACTAAGCTAATATATCCTCCACAAACAAAAAAAAAAATCCTCAAAAAGAACAGCTGCCTGATACTTCTTAGCAAAACTCAAGTTAAAGGCTGTCTGTGGTAGGTGACTTTCTTTCATCATGAGAGGAAAGTGTTGAGTAGTCATTGCCATAACTTTTTGCTCACCAATCACACTGTTTTTCTTCACCTCTTGACATCAAGGGAGAGAAAAGAGCATGGAATTATTTGAAAACAGCCTGACTCATCAGATTTTAGGACAAAAAGTGATCACTGAAACTGATCTCATACAGCTTTAGTTTTCTTAAAAGCAATGGCAAAAAGAGTTTAGAAAAACAAATAGTAATCCACTCGTCAGATCTCAGCTCCACAGGAAACAGACATCTACTTGAAAATATAGCCAGATTAACACAGCTGCCCAAGATCGGTACGTGGATGAAGAATGGCAACGCCCATGAGAAGTTTAGACATAGACTCTTCAGGTAACTTTAGACTGGATATAGAAAAAAAATCCTATACATTGAAAAGCCACCATGGCTTTTCAGGCTCCAGGGAAGGAGCCAACAGGACTATACCCTCTGCCCTGTATGCAGGAACACCCCCCCACACACACACACACGTTTTTGTAACAAATCTCTGAAGCTATGGGAGAATATCCAGAGAGAATAATCTCCAGATGAGAAAGAGGTTCAAGACAAGGAAGATTCCCTCTAATTAGCAGGATTGACTAATTAAAGCAATAGCTTTTCCCTCTCAGGGATCCATTTAAGACAGTATAAGCACTATTCAGTGAAAGACTGAACAGCACTCCTCTTCACCTGGTTAAGTTTTAACACAATTTAAAACCTGACAGCTTTAGGAGACATAGAAAGAAAAGGGAAAAAAGAAGGTTTTTTTGTTTGTTTGTTTTTTGTTTTTTTTTAAAAAGAAGAAACAGGAGGACAGACCTTGCTGTTGCTAACGCAAGCTTCAAAGCAGAAGTAAAATATTCCCAAGTCAGCTCAGAGGAGACTAAGCTGACCGGGACATCCTTCAGAGTTTATAACACTTGTTCTTTATGCAGAAATGGCAGAGCAGAAGTGTGCTTGTATGGATTCTTAATAAGCCTAAAAGAATCTGGTTTGAAAACCTGACCAAAGGCACACACTGAGCTTCTAACCTGCCTGTCTTCAAAACTCTTTTTCCTCGTCCTTTTACCATCCAAATTCAGGTTAAGCAACACAGAGGTCTTCTACCGAATGTGGTCAGATCTTAGATTTGCCCTCTCTGACTTTCTGGTCGGGCCTTCCTCAGAGATTCCTGACATCCTTGGTCAGAGGAGATACTTGGTGCAAAGAAAGTGTAAACAGCTTGCCTCTTTTTACTGAGCAGCTATGTTGCCACTTCTGCAATACTTTATAAATCATATAGCAAGAAGAAATATTCACTGTGGATGCATCTTACCAAAGCAACCATCTCTAGTTCATCTTCAGAACTTTATACAAACATCAACCGAAATACTAAAATACAGATTAGAAACTGGTATGTCAGACAAGTGCTTTTACGCCTTCTCATTACTTTCCTGTTATACTTTCAGATTATTACACTGTATTATTACAGCAAAATGCTAGCATGAAATTCATACATCATTGTCAATAAACTTTAAGGAGAAAAACGTTTACATAAAAACTATGGTTAATTGGAACTGAAATGGAGTATTTATGAGCAATTTAGAATTTAAAATAATAGGTTTTATTTATTCTTGTATTGATACAATGGTAGAAGGATCAATCTAATTAAAACGCCTCAAAATGTTTCTTAAATCTGAATTGCTACGGTTTATAACACATATGACTGACTTGTAACATTTTACTTTATATTAGTCTTCCATATGCTTAACCATAACTCTAAATAAACAGTTTTTGTCTATGAGCTAAACACTAGAATTACTGCATACACAACATAAGTATAAACCCCATGATACCTACTAACTACAGTAACGTGTGGTTTGGGAACTCGTAAATTAAAATAATGTTCACTATCATTAAAGTGTGGTTATTACTACAAAAAATGGCTAACTACATAGGTCTGCTTCCTGTTAGCTAAATTCAGGTGCAAGTACAAGGCTCTCACTTTTTAGAGAAGCTTTATTTATGTTTCCAAGAAAGCAGTTGTCTTTCAAAGAAAACAGTGAACCCAAAGATATGCATTTTGTAAATAAGTTTATATGGCAGTTGCTTTCAATCACAGAATCACAGAATCGTTCAGGTTGGAAGAGACCTCCAAGATCACCTAGTCCAACCTCTGACCTAACTCTAACAAGGCCCACACTAAACCATATCTCTAAGCTCAACATCTAAACGTCTTTTAAAGACCTCCAGGGATGGTGACTCAACCACTTCCCTGGGCAGCCCATTCCAATGCCTAACTACCCTTTCGGTAAAGAAGTTTTTCCTAATATTCAACCTAAACCTCCCCTGACGCAACTTTAATGCCCATATGAAGAATTAAGTACTTATATATATATTATAAATCGAAGAACAATGTAGCCAAGTAGTGTATAGACTACATGGCTCAGTGTGTTTCTCTTATTTCATTTAAATTATAAACTTTCTTGACTTTGCTGATACATAAAATAAAATAAATTAGATAATATCTCACAGTTTTCAAGAAACAAGGAAATGCTAAGTGTTTTACAGACTATCACAGCAAACACATACCAAGTGGAAAAAACAAACACACAAAAAAACCCAAACAAACCAGATTTTGAACCGATTGGCTGAAATCACATTTATTTCATGCCTTTGTAAATTGCTTCATATGAAGATCTCCTGAGACCTTAGAAATATTAATTAAATGTATTTCAACTTGGAAAACTTGATTACCATCACTCATCATATCTCAAACCTCAAGACAAAAACAACATAGCACACTAAGCAGAGCACAGATTAATGATTTTTATATGTTTACCAGTAGAAGTAAAAGTAAAACAAAACATGGACAAGAATTAAGAGCCCTTCTGGAATTTACATGCCTAGTGCTTTAAAGAAATGCATACCTGTTACATGCATTCCAGACAAATTCTTGACAAAAAATCAAAAACGCATAAACAATATGAAAACAATAATATATTTTTCCTGAGGAATGTTTAAGGTTAAAAGCTGTATTTATTTGGTAATATTACTCCTAATTCTGCAGAATTAAACATTATCTAGTAAGTGCCTAACTCTTTAACTAGCAATCAAAGCAAAAAGAAAAAAAAGACAGGAAAAGAGGTATGATCAAATACGGGCACAAATTACAACAGACATTTTAAAAATTCACAGGTAAGATGATACTGGAAACTATTCTAAAGGGTGAAAGCCACTTCGATATTAGAAATCCATAATGTTATTTAACCATCTGCCTTGGTGGACATTTCGGTAACATAATCACTTTTCTGCTACTATTTTAGAATATCTATTTAAATCCATTAAGGTCATTGACTGAAAAGTTTTAACATGCTTTTTTTCCTTTTTGCTGCCCATTCAGTAATGCCTTAAATTTTCCATTTTCAAGAACTGAAACTGTATTAAGTAGAAGAGTCTACAGATCCTCTTCAAACAGGAAACTTAAGAAGTTTATTGTATTCCAGATTGCAAATGGAGATGAAGTTTAAACATAATGATAGGAAAAACATGGCTTGTTGTTGGTGTTTTTTTTCTTTTAATTAGGATCAAGAAGACAGATTTTTTTTTCTCCAAAACTGACACATGAGCTTACCTAAAAATACCCACACTGCCACAAACCTCTTTAACTCCTATAAGGAATAACCTAATATAATATATGGCTAACTCAAATGATAAGGTAATACAAGTAGAAATTCAACTGATGAAAACTCTTAACTTTCTGGAAGAAAAAAAGATGAATATTAACATTCACTGTAATTTTAATCAGTAATATGCAAAAAAGGTTGTGACTTTCTGATATGAAATAGTCCTTGACTTTCATAATTCTTAAGTACTTTATCATTTTGCTGATGTATGTTCTATTTTAAAATCAGAAGGATAATGGATGTGCTTCTTAAACAGTAAATTGGGTTTTATATCAGAGGCCTGTCAGCACCACGACAGGTTGACCTGACAGTGGTCTTGTGTTTGCAGCTCTCCTTCATGACTGCTTTTCAAGGTGATAGGTCAGTCTAAAAAAAAGTGCAGAAGATTGCTTGATCCCTCAGGAAACATCTTAGAATCGTAACATTCACTGCTTTCATGTTCTTCATAATAGATTAAAGCTATCCTTTGTTGTCATGTGTATTATTATTCATCAAGGGCCTTTAAGATTTGGGTAGATAATGTAAATTAAAATAAATTTGATTTTTCTACAAACATCAAAATTCAGGAGAAATGGGTTATCTCTCAGTGTTTCTGAAAACTGCAAGACAAAAAAATTAAGCCACATTTGTTTTAATTGAGTGACTTCTTTTATTTCACTCATTTTTAAATGAGGAGTGCAGTAAGACAGCATCTTAGCATAAACATTAAGTTTAAGACTTTCCTTTTATTTTGGACATGAAATTTCAATCAAATAATGAAAATCGGTGCTTGCAAGACAAATGGCTAATGGTAACATCAGTTCCTACAAAGTACTGGACCATGCTGAACTCCCATCTTTGTTCAACAAATGCTCATGTGCCACAGTACTTCATAGTACACATTAAGATTTCCATCATTAATTTATTTGCTGTGCTGATTACTCCAAGCCTAATGATACTGGTTTTTAAACAAAGTGATAGTGGTTTTTAAATCCACTCACATCATAGAAAGACCACTTTGTAGGTATTATTAAATGTAGTATGATTGATCATATCCTTGAAGACTACTGCTATCAGCTCTACAATACAACATGGGTAAAAGAAAATTACTCAGCAAATCAAGAGCTAACTATTACAGGTTCTACTTTCTGGTGTATTTTCAGACTCCCTTTTTTGGCTTGTACAGCCATGGTACTACTTAAAATCTACCTTATACAGACTATGTTATTTTGGGTTGTTACAGAAATTTTCCATAAAAGCTTTCTAAGTTTCTAAAAAGAACAGATAAAAGTATCTAAAATCAGCTTTTGAGAGATTACTGTGTTTATTCACTAATTCTAATGTGTACACTGGAAGTCGGCTCTTGTTACTGTATGACCATTACATAAAGCTATATTTACAAATTTGTACTTATAAGAATGAAACCTAAATTCACCTGAATTCAAAATTTAGAACACAAGAACCTGACCAAAATGCAGAGATGATGAAACACACTGTGTAAATGCATATCACATTTTAAGCATAGGAATTATGCTTCTTTTAGCATCATGTCTGCATGTTTCTACTGCAATAATTTTTTATAAGCAACTTCTAATATGTACTGGAAAATCATAAAAACTAATGACATGGCTGTAAAGAGGACACAAACTACAGAAATATAGTAAGAACTTGTACAAATCCATGCAAAAAATAAAAGAAGAAAAAAGTAGTTTATCTTTCACTCTGATTTCCTGTTAAATTTTTCATCTATGCTATAATTTTAGGGAAAAAAAAACAGTAAATATTTTTCACAATTGTATAGGCAACTATAACTCACCTGACTTTCACATTATTTCTCCAGTTGGATTTGTCATATGTGTTTATGAATAAGATAACATGTTTTCACATCTGTGAAAATAACCTGAAATTCTTAACTTTCAAATTATTTTTTCCTTTATGTTCTGATCACTACAGACAGCCTATCATGACTTCAAAGGGAATAAAGGATACAGAAAATCACAACTGGGGCTCAGTAACACTTGAGATTGACAGATCATTTTGCAAAGTTTTATGTCCATGCTTGTTATGCTATTAGATGTTACAAATAGGAAAAGTAAGTCATAATGAACTGCTCTCTCTCTTTTTTTTAACATTCATTCAACCTAGACTTTGACTGTTTCATCCAAGTATAAGAAATAGCAATTTTCAAACTACCTACAATATACTCCCTTAGATGGAATCTGCTGAAGTGAGTATCATAGAATCATAGAATATCCTGAGTTGGAAGGGACCCACAAGGATCATTGAGTCCAACTCCTGGCTGCACATTTTGGGACCACCCAAAGATCAAGCCATATATCTGAGAACGTTGTCCAAACACTCCTTGAACTCTGACAGGCTTGGTGCCATGACCACTTCCCTGGGGAGCCTTCCAATGAGTAGTCCATAGAGTGCTCAAAAAATAGTCTTGTACTGCAAAATGTTCACTCCTACCCTAACTCATTTTAGGTAGTAACTCAATCTACCTTAATGAGCTACTCAGATAAGAAGTGCGGAGACTTTTACTCAGGATGGTGAACCAGTTTGTATACCACAACATCTCACAGAAATTGTAAATAAAAGATGCAGTGATATAAACATTTCTCAACTGAGACTTGCAAAAGCTTTTAAGTTTCTAAAACCTGCCTGCCACACACAAAGTCAAAGTAGCTGGATGCAACGACACTGGTTTTACAAATCTAGTGCAAACGCAGCAGAGAAGTCATTGCCGACTTTTCTGATGTAACGTGATTGTTTCCAAACACAGCTCCACCATGGCATATATTCTCAATTATATTTCTGTTGACAATCAATAGAAAACACAATCATGCTTTATTTTAATAAAGTGCTAATGTAAACATTCACAAGTAATTGTGCTGTGAAAATTATTTAAGAGTGTATTTTCAAGTCAAAACCAAGAAAAACGGATACTGTACTTAAATTACATTTTGACATTCTGTCTTGCACTGTTAAGCGTTTAACAAAGTCAGTATCATGAAACATTGTTCTTTGGTGCTGAAAATACTGTAAACCTGCTATATCAATTTGGTCTTGTTTGGCAAGCTGTTTTAAGTTTACATTTCACTGAATGGTAAATGAATGCTAATCCTGTTTTGAGATGAGACAAAAAAATTACTTTTAAATTAACTAGAATCTTGACGATGACTCAAGTAACATACTAAGTATATTTGTTAGTATCTACTCTAGAATGTCTCTAAAAATAGAAAGGAGTAAGAGAATCAAACACTTTTACTGCAGCAATTTAACTCTCTAATCACTTTTTCTGTTATCATTTTTAAAGGTACTCGTCTTTCTAGATTCATTTTTTAATTATGTCCAGTATTTTCATCTCTTTTTCTTCAATTGTAATCACAGTTAATTTTACTTAACCTTGTAAAAAATGTGGATTATTGCTGAAAATGTAGATACAAACACTGTATATACTGTTTTAACACTATTCTAATAGCATTATCCTCAGCACAATGTTTCCTTTTCCTATCTTGCCTTAGATCATAGAATCATAGAATTGCTTGGGTTGGAAGGGACCTTAAAAATCATCTGGTTCCAACCTCCCTGCCGTAGGCCATGCTAAGCTGTTTCATTGCACTAAGTGATCAGAAAACTAGATTCACTTTTAGGGATGAGTAGGGGTTGCTTTTCTGCCATTTTAGCATGCCAAAACAGCTCCTCCGAAATGTAAGAGCTGAAATGTTTTCGTTCGTGACACCTTCCTGTTTGACATGAATATCAGAAAGAAACAGGAAAGACTGAAGATATATATGTACGTATGGACTGTCTTGTGAGAAGTGGACTTGAATCTCTTCAGGCTAAGAGGATCAAACCTAGACCTGCCAAAATCTCTAAATGTTAGTTTTCTATATATTATTTCTATATTTTCTATATATTATTATATAGAAAATAGCAACTGTAGCAGTGACACAGGGACCTCACGTGTTAAAAGAATTCTGGTAGCTGTTTATTCTCTGAAAAACACTTCCATCTTTTGATTAGAAGTGCATGAAGGTACCTCCCTGCACCTTTAAGCCAGAGACGATAAATCTAAGATGATGTGATGCCATATGACACCATATGTTTCACATTCCCTATAAAATAGGCACAGGAGGCATCGCTTCAGAACAGAAGTTTTGTGGACTGTCTTTTTATGGCACTTATCTCCAAGATGTTATATAGGGAGCTTAGTGACTAAGCTGCAGATTCCATACTCCTCCTTGGGGATCTAGAGCCTAAAATTTAGGATTGCATTCTACAACCCTTACTGGGGTGCAATGACTCTTGATGATTGCAATGCCTAATCAAACGGCTGGTACCTGGTTCAAGAGGCAATACAAAACCACAGAGTTTTTGAAAGAGGAATGTTGTAAAATCATCATCACAGAATAAAACAGACCCCAGACAAGGACTTAACTATTGGCAAAGTGCCAATCAGTTATATTTCTCTTGTGACTGGATCAGGAAAAATAAATCCCAGTAACATATGATTACAATGACATTTTATATTTGAGAATAAGTCAGTTATGCCATACCAAATTAATAGGAAATGTTATAGTGAACTGTGTAAGCTATGGCAGCTTCCCAAATACAAAAACCTATAGGAATCAGAATTAATCTTTTATAGGCTTGCATAAATCTCTACCACAGTTATTCCAGTTATGTTAATCATAGAACTTGAAGTAGAAAGTTAACTGTGGTAGGAAATAAAAAAAAAAAAAAAAAAAGCCTTCTCTACTTGCCTTTTCTTGCTTTTCTAGCTCTACTAAACCTAACAACTATGTCGGGCTTTATGAATTTTTTGTCAACATAACACCCATCTCAGTATAGGACATACAATTAGCCTTCCTGAAGCTTTCACGAATACGTTTGTCTGGATGACTGATGTTTGAAGAAATGCTATAAAACAGCAAGTTGAAATTAGATATACAGAGTAACTGAAGTTTATTCTTTTGCATAGACAGCAAAGTGAATAACCTAATGATTACTGCATCTAAGTACTAGAAGTAGCAGAATTCACACTGAAAGGAATAATGATTTTTTTCTGACTGAACACCTAGGAATGTCCTATCAAAGTCAATCATTTAGCACCCTGAAAACACCAATATGTCATAAATGTGAGAAATATTAATTTAACAATGTTTGCAGGCAGCTTTATTTTGAATGGTTTAGAGACAATGGAATGGCAGAAAACTATTTCAGTTTTTTAAATTATTTTTACTATTTTTTGACAAGGCAGTAATATAAACAAGCCAGTGAAACAAAATCAGAGCCAGTCATATGTCTCAATCCTTGAGTATGCACTGTTTTTATTGTCTATTTTGTTAACTTTTGTAATCTTTATATAGTAAGGCAATAGTATGTGTTCAAAGAAAGAGCTTTGCATGCTTTCCTTCTCCGGGGAAAACTAGGTATAGATAATTAATTGGTAGTCTTATTATAGAATCATTATCTTGAACTTGCAGAGTACAGAAATATAAACATATAATCAGCTGGGTTATATTCTTTTATGATGGCAATTTATGTGGTAATATCCTAATTTAAAGAAATGACTCAAAAATTAGGAATAGATGCAGTTATATAATAAAGAATTAAAAAATGAGGGCGGAAATTAAGCATTGTTCATATAGAAAAAAATTTTTTTTTCCAAGTACATATGAGCCAGTTTATTGCTTTTTTCATATGACAGCTGGTCTTGAAACCTTCCAATTCTGATCAATTCTAAATAATGGAAATAAATTTAATACTGGGGTCCTTGTGACATTTTTCTTAGCATAATAATCCTTCCTAAACACACACATACATATAAAACAATCTTCTAAGCTGAACTAAGCAGAATTATTATCTTGTAACACTAGCTCAAAACATCAACCCATTTTTTTTTTCTAATGAAACACTGAGATGTGCTTGATGAGGGAAAAAAGTTGAAGTTAGAATTCTCAAAATAAGTTGATCCAAGATTGAAAATAATTTGAATCTGTAGCATAAAGATATAGCTAAAAGATTAGTCAAGTTTCACTTTTTTTGAAAAGGAAGATGTCTTTTCTAAGAAGAAATGTTATTGCTTACTCCTCATTTCAGTTGCCTCTAAATAGAATTAATATTTTTAGAGAAAGTTTATTTAATCACTTATTTGGCAATTTGGTCAATCGAAGGTTTATGTAAGAAATTTTCATAACTATTTTTAAGACTCCAGTAAAATACATTTTAGAGAGTAATATAATCTTAGCATATAAAGCGTGTATCAAGTTTAAAAAGTCAAAATTTACAAAACACATATAATTTAATTTTGTAAGTTAATAAAAAAACAACAGCTTTTTTTTTACTTAAGCTATAATATCAATATGCACCAAATAGTTTTCCACTTACAGAGAATCAGTAACAGAAGAAGGAAAAACTGTTGATTGTAAAGATAATTACTGATTGCCTCTTGATAGCTAGAAAAGCAGTAAATATCCACACAGGATCCTGTGTGAATTATTTAAGTGTGTATCTTCAAAAAACAATAAATGCATTTTAAAATAATTAAATGTAGTTTGGCCTATCATGTCACCCAAACTTTGTGGGAAATCATACAACTCTGTACTTAAACTCCCAGGCTCCAGAAGAAGCATTGGTACCCTAGTTTTCCTATTTAGGACCTTGGAATGTTAAATAGTCCTTTAATGGCAAGCTTCAACATTTCTACAGAGACGATACAGAAAAACAAATTGCTCTAAGAATAGGGAGACTAGCAAGTTGGAGTTTCCTACTATTTTGTATTCCTCTCCATAGTATCCAATGCTACAAAGACCCCAGCTCCTTTAACATATCTTATGACCTTGCCTTTGCTCACAGTATATCCATCTTTCTCTCTCCCACTTTCGAAACTAGGTTTGAAAACGCAGAAAACATTTTTGTGGAAAGAACAAAAAAAAATCATGTGGAAGCATATTTTAGACAGCATACACAAGCAAGTGTGTTATTTTCTTTCAATATACATGTTGAAGGCAGCCCCTTCTGCGGAGGGACAGAGTAAGATCGAAGTCAAACACCAGTATGTTGAGGGGCAGAAGGAAAAGGCTATAATATTAAAAAATGTCAGAAGGGCTTGAGTCATAAAAAAGGACAGGAAACTTGAAGAAGCTTTGTTCACAATTTGCCTCTTGAGAACCACTGAAATTGGAACAAGATCTGTAAACAGCATTAGTCAGGAGAATTTACAGAGTGTAAATAGTATGAATCACAAAGATAATCAGATAAAATGAAAAAATCTTTATGCTATGAAGAAGACTGCACGCTTCACTGGAACGAATGTGCAAAATTCATAAGTCGTATAGTCTGATAAATATAATTGTGATCTGCATACAGCAAAGGGTGCAAATATAAGGGCAGTCATCATCACAATGAGTTTGTTATGACATTTTTATATAAAAGGAACTCTACCAGGTTTTCTAAAATTTGTTTTGTTCATAAATCTGAACAACTTAGAATTTTACAACTAGAAATTCTTGTTTTCATTGCATCCATGGACACAACAATGGTAAATAGTTAGATAATATGTATTTTATTATCATTATCATCAATATCTTATGATCAAATCAATTTTAGTGTTCCTGAAGAATAATTTCCCCAAATAATTGAATCAAAATGTATCTTACATACATACATTTCTAAGCTATTAATTTCCCAAATATTTGCTTACTAGATTGTCACATTTGTCTACAGTGATTGAGCAAAAGATTCTAAATTCAATTTTATTAAATTATTTAAAAGCATTAATGTTGCAAAATAAAGTAATAATCTAAAAATAGCAGATATAATGTTGTACATGCAATCTTATTTCTGACCCCACTGCATTTATCTTGAGGACTGAATAATACAAAATTTGCAACATTACTGTAACATTATTAAAAATTACGGTATATTATACATGCACAAAGAGGCAGGAGTTAAGGTAACATGAGCATCCTGAAATCTGGCATATCCTAATTTTGGTGTGCTTTACAACTAGAATAATATTTGCTCATACATAACCCCCTGGGCCCTTTTAAAGGAAAAAGCAAACAAGCAAACATTTCCACCTTTGGCAAATGAAACAATTTACCCCACTCTCTTCTTCTCCTTCACCTCTCACTTCTTTCAGTTTGTATATTAAGATACCTCCATGATCATATGGTGCTCGTGTCAGAGGCAAAGGAGGAGGAGGAAAAAAGAAGAGAAGCTATGCGGAGGAACAAAATGCTCCGGACATGGAGAAACATTTATTGAAAGTGGGAATATTTATTTCTTCTGCACGGTTTTGTCAGAGGTGGGACAAAGCCCGATTCTAAACACAGGGAAGCCTGGACTGTTTCATCTCCTGTCCCACCCCTTCCAATACAGAGCTGCTCTAACAGCTCTCAAGCATTCACTTCGGTAGAGGGGCCTGCCTGGCCTCCAGATTTTGATGCAATATTGTTCTGGTACTTTGCCACAGTTTTGCTGTACAATGCAAGTAAGAAAGCAAATGTCAACATTCAACAGTTTATGTATCAGCAAAAGCTGAAGTGAATTTCATATTACAAAAAGCACACCATAGCCTGAAGGGATTATTTACACCAAATTAAAGACCTGCTGCAAACACTGTAAATGTGACAGCTGCTCAAAGAAAAGAGTGTAGGAATCTATTCAAATGGAAAAGGTTACGCCATTAGGGTTGCTAGCAATGCCCCTATTAGCTGTGAAGCTATGCTACAAAGAGTGTAAAAGTAGAAAACACAAGAAACAGTGTCATTACGAATCCTTACTATTCAAAAATTTGTACCTAGGAAAAGCAATCTTTGGACTAATTTTCTCATACTAGTTCTATGGTAAACACTTAAGCTCTGTAAAAACACCTAACAATGATCTCTCTACTTCTATGTAACTTAATTAGTAATTATTTATCTGAGCATGGAAACAAATAATGATAAATTGGCTTTAAGAATGCATACACATTTTCTGATCCATGTATCTGAAAATGCATGAGTTTGTTTTTTAAATTATCACACGCCCCAAAGGTATGTGATAATTTGAAACACAATTTGAGAAATGTATCAAAGTAACCTAACTGTAAATATAATTATCATAGTCAACAACAACACCAAATTACCTGTGTGCAAATGCAAGAACACATATATTTATATTTATATTAGATATCTGTATGCAAGTAGCTGTGTAACTGCATCTATTTACTATTCAGTAACATATTCTATATATAAAATATGTACACATGCATCATATTAAAGATAACAAGGTACATGTTAAAAATCTGATAGACCTGTGTTGTAAAGGTGATCCATTGTGTTGGGAAGGATTATCACAGCACATGTAAGCATACTCTGTACCAGCTTTAGCTGAACTGACACAGATATCAAAGGCAGTGGAACTTAAGTAGAATTTCTGGTATGAAACTGTTCATCCAGATTTCTAAGTTCTGACTTTAGTAGCTACCCTATGCTGAACTTCATGCTACAGCAACATAAGTTTTATGTTCTTGCTCATGCTGAAATCAAACATGCCAGGATTACAGACAAAACAGACAAATCCCTAGTATCCCGACCAACTGTTAGTTTATACCAAGCTCTTTGATGATCTGTGTTCAAAGGGACACCTATGCTTGTATATGGCTCATCCAACTTCCACAAGGAAAATGAAAATCTGCATGGGCTCAGAAGCCCACAGAAATGTAGATCAAACAAAATAGTGGTCTTAAATATTAAAGTATAAAAGCATTCTGAGAGACATGGATGCTTTTTGTATACACAAAAGCATTAAAGGTATAATTGATTTAATGTGGTTTTCTTTATCTAGATTCTTTCGGAAAAAAATATTAATGTAGCAAGGGAAAATATCAGGTTCTATGTATCTTCTTACTTTCTTTTTTCATATAATACTTATGCAAAAGCTTTACAAATGCAAACTTTGATGCATCTCTATACCCACCACTTAAATCCTTTAAAAGCAGTTAGTGCTCAAACGTTACAGTAAAAGCATTAATTTATTATTTATTCATAGGCTACATTAAGTATAATTAAAATAAACATTCTGGTGAACAGGAAACATTTTTGTTTAACATGATTTAAAAATAAAATAAAATCTCATAATTCCATTTTGTATGACTTGTAGAAAAAAAGTTCATTCCTTGGCAACACTGGAGAAAATACAGATGCCTTGACATCCTAACACTTCATAATAGAATATTAAGCTTTTTTACCGAGTTACATTTTATCTTATTCAAAACAGTGGAAAAAAAATGTGTATATATGATTACACATAGGTTGGTGGTTCTATTTATTTCTGAGTTACCACACAAACCACCATTGTAACTGACAGTATGGCCTTTTTATTAACAGACAAGCTAAAGACTGAATGAGGCAGAAAAACTAACTTCCATAGTTTGTTCAGCGTTAAGAAGAGGAGGCTTAAAGGGAATCTTACTGCTGTCTTCAGTTACCCAGCATAAAGGATTAGTAGAGATGAGTCAAGCTCTTCTGCAAGATGCTCAACAAAATGACCAGAGGAACTGGTTCCAAACTGCAATAAAGGAAATTCTGACTAGACAGTAGGAAAAAAAAAACAAAACCTTTTTTCCACAACGAATAGTCATTGGAACAGGTTATCAAAATGTGATGTAGAATTTCCCTCCTTGAAGATAATCAAAGCCCAGCTGGACAAAACCCCAAGCAGCCTTGCATAATTTGAAGTAGGCCCTGCTCTGAGTACATGGCTGTAAATGATCTTCAGAGATCATTTTAAATTCTATAGTTAATACATACTACCACACATAAGCACATTTTTCAAACCAACATGAAAAATAAAGTATTAATGCTCAGACTGAAAAACTCCTTTTAGCCTGAATGTTCTCTTCAGCTACTACATAATATAGCCTTTTATTCTTGGGAAAATGATGATGATGATG
>VXAA01005065.1:2357330-2373771 GCA_013399115.1 Anseranas semipalmata | reverse complement strand
AATAAAAATAACCCATCCCCCCCCCCCCCAAACAAACAAACAAACAAAACCATACACACAAAAAACACACACACATACAGAAAACCAACATATTCTTCTACAGAATTCAAATTCTCTGCCAATGACCTGAATCTGGGCAGCTGGACTTTCAGACTTGGTAACAGCTTTCAGAATGCATTAGTCTTGCTGGTGAACGATTTTGTCTCTGGCACAGCTAAGAGGAAGATATCCATGCTTACCTCATTAAACCTATCAGCAGTGTTTGACACTGAAGGTCAGAATGTGCTGCTGACTTGCCTGGGAGACTGGCAGAAATGAATCAGTCACCCTGAACTGGATAGGTCAATTCTTATCAGTCAGCTTGAAGACAATTCAGAAGGGTGGTTTCTTTCCAGCCCAGAAAGCTTTTATATGTGTAATGCTATGCAAATTGGTTCTACCTTTGTTTAACGTGAAACTTTATGAGACAGAGACTTCAGTGTCAACAGAAACTAAAAGATTCCTTCTTTTGTTCCACTCCTGCAAACACAGATGGACTGCTGTCCAAAGGCCCTTGTGAAAGACCTGGATGTGTTGTTAAAAATGCCTGGAATGAGAGAAAAAAAATCTGTGGTACTGGGAAAAAAAGACAATTAGAAAAGACTCAGGACCAAATACTGCTGAGAGGTTTCAGGAGGTACATGTATATTTTCTTTGTGGCTCTGCTGGAAAGGAGATTGTTTATATGGAACCATGCTCTGAATGCCATAAGCAAGACTGAAGAGCTCGTCAAAAGTTACTCAGACCCTCCTGTTTCTTCACTGAGCATCAACACATAAACAGTGTCACCATATAAACACATACCCTTTCCATCTTTGCTTTCATATTTTCCAGTTGTACATTGATGTCATTATCTACATATCCACTTTCAAGCTGGAATGTTGCAAACACCGTAGCTGATGATGACAGGAACGACTCAAACAAATCAGTTAGGTCTATTGTTCTCAAGCTCTTTATACCGTATTTCAAAAAAATAGGAGTTTAAAGGATAAACATGTATATGTCCATTTTAGACAATTAAATACAAGGCCATAGTAACCACCTAGAGTTCTGCTTACCAGGTTCATTTAAATCTACAAAAACTCATTTAAGTGAAAATTGAAACACTTGGTCATTTTTTATATCCCATCAAGGTTCTTGTACACAAATTCTGAAAATACCAAGACTTACTTACACTCAAATCTTTAGCAGAAGCAAGATTTTTTTTTCAGGTTAAGGACTTCTATATCTTTATTGCTGAATTTTGGTTGCAGTACAGAGACAGTAAATCACACTTTCTTGAGAAAATAAACAGCATGAATGCAGGTCTCATTGCAGCAAATAAATTTCTTACTGATATTTGTTCCATACTCTATACTCTTCATAGTCAAAACCCTCAGCTATCAGTTTCAATTTTTGGTAGCCCACAGAAAGCATATCTAGTCACTAAAAAGCAACATTTTAACATAGGATGTGAATTCATTTAGAACGCTAAAGAAAAACAGTGATATCCTCAGAGAAAATTAAATTAAGTATCCAATACAAATTCCTATGTCATGAGTAAAATCCTGGCTTCTTGAAAGCCATAGAAATTACCATAGCCGTCACCAAGACATTTCATCTAGGACCTCAGAATAAATTAAAGTTATCGCTAAATATTTATGTTCCATATGTCTACTAACTGAACTCAAAGCTCACTGAATAAGTGCTTTAAAAAAATGCAAAATGGATTTTTATCAATGATGTGGTAAGAATTTATTATCCCGTGATAACATCCTACCACTATCACTCATACCCTTTTATCTCTAAAACAAAGTAAATTTTCTAATGGTACTTTTCCATAAAATCCCTATTCTTGGAATAATTCCTTTTATTACTCTAAAAGATACAGTGTGGTACATAAGAGCTGGGAAGTTAAGTGGTACTTCCATGTTATGAATTGTTCTTTACTTACGTAAATAGCAGTAACACCCTCATCTCATAGGTTTACTCACATAGCTTACATAAATTACAAAACAATGTTTTAGATTAATGAATATTGATAGAACTTTTTTTGTCTTAATTGGTTTATACACAAAGCAATTGTTTCATCCATGCCATTTATTTTTATCTGCCACTTAATTCTCTTTTATTTATAAGAACTTACTGTTGCAAGGCTGGTTTTCATTAATAATACATAAATGTTTTATACAATAAACTGTTTAATATACATTAGAATGTTTAGTCTTACTAGTAGCTTTGCAGTTCAGTCCCTTCACTGCTTCTTCGCAAACTTAAAGTGTTATCATGGTTACTAGCTTTCTGTGTTTACAAACGTATGTTATCAGAAGACACTTAACAACTTTTGAGAACTGTTTCTTAAATATGTCATACCTTCTCATTAAATTCAATTTTCTAGTAGATTAAAATCAGGAGGTTAAACAATTGGACCCAATAAAGAACAATATACTTACTGGTTAATTACAAAACTTAGTGCCACATTAACCTGCATGCACATGGAACCTAGAGGTTAAACATGGAAGACAGAATCATAGCCACGGACTTAATCTCTGTCACTATAAGAAAAGAACTTCTACTTTCTAATTAAGTGACAAAGAATCTGCTTCAGATTTACCGATTCTACAAGAAGCTCTGTACTGTACTGCTGATGCAACCTGCTGTCAACTTTGGTGATACTTCTAGTCACTTCCCTGGAAAACCACTGAAATCACTAATGTGCTGGCAATTTCAAAGCTGAGATCTAGGCTCTGAGAGACAGCTTATCTCCAGAGTAACATTATATAATTCAGCTATGTGTTCAGAGATTTTTGGTTCATCTTCAAGGAATAGCTTTTCATTGGAAGGAAGTCTATCTTTTTCTTTCTTGTATAATTCACTTTTGAGATTGCAATAGTTTAGATTTACTTAGCTATTTTGCTACCTCATTTTATTTGTGGTGAATGGAAACAATGGCTATGGGTAACCATTCTAACACAGCTTCATAACAAAACAAGGCTTATGCATCCATGCTGTGTTTACACTTGCTGGCCTTCATTCTTAATGAATGCATATCCATTGGTCACTTTCAACTGAATTTGAGAAAAAGATACATTTCAAGCATAACTAGTTGCCGTCATGTTTTTTGAAAATACTGGAAAACAGAGAAGAGTGCTCCAATTGAGAGGCTTGTCTCTCATCTTAATAGACACCAAACACCTTGTTAAAACCAGAAGGAAAAGCTTAACTTTAAGACAAATCAACCAGAAAACAAACAAACAAACAAACAAACCTGCAGGATATCAGGCTTTGTTAGTTTTGATGCTTATTGCATATAAGTACCTGGTGCCATGGTTTATTTTCAGTTTGTGACATGCAGTAGCATAACCTTCCAGTGGTTGGGCTGCAAATATTACACCAGCTTAGTCCTTTTAAAAACACAAGAACTATGACAATACTTCTGAACGTATCCCTTACAAATACATGTTACTTTCTTTAAAGAAATATGATCCAAAATGATCATTCTAATCAGACAGTTTGTGACTTGCAAAGATGTCATAATAGCTCTTTCAATGGATAGCTTGTCCACTATACTTCTGAGAGAGGGCCTATGGGACCCTGAAGTAAAGTCAGCATACATCTAAAGCAGTCAATTAGGGATGAAGAAAACCATCGAACAGACTGGGGAACGAAAGGAACAAGATTCCTGAAAACAGGCTAAAGACAGTACCAGCTGCTGCGCAGGATGACATAATCCTCCATACAATGAAAAATACTACACTTAAATGGGATTAAAAAAAAAAAATCCCTCTAGTTAATAACCCATACTTACATGATAATAGTTGCCCCATCAAGTTATGCATGATACAAATCCAAAATGCAAACCAATGTCTAACAGTTGAATGCCAGCCCCCAACACCAGGGCAACTCAGAGACCCTGAATTAGGCCCTGAACACAAGCTCCTTAAACTGTTGGTGAAGAGAATGAGACACTTCAGCAATTTAAAAAGTCCTGGGCAGAAACTACCTACAGCATGTTGCATACAGGGATATATGTGATCTTCCATTCCTCTTTGGAGTTCAGTCACTTGAAGGTCAACTATAAAACAGATATATATGTCTACTGAAAATGCAGAGCATGAAATTCATTTCTGAAGACTAAAACCTACTTTCAGTAAGGTCCCCTTAAATAATATTTCCGTCTTTTGCATATCTGTTTGGGAATTAGAATACAAGCCCAGGAGGCTGTGATTTGTTCATTTATATTTTCAATCCACAGTATTTTAAGTTGTCAACTTTTGATTCCCAGCAGCATATCCTGATAATCTAACTACAGAACTATCTTTGTCCAACAGACCCAGAACACGAGTTAAGGCTTTAGAAGAACTACTGACAAAAGGGAGTCTACCTTCATTCTGCCAGGAAGGGCATTCACTTAGGAGTCGGCTGATGTGCATTTAGCCTCTCTGTGTGAATTCTAACCCGTGACTTCAACCAGAAAATGTCATACACGCATCTCAGCCAGAGCTGCTTTTAAAGGAGCTGTTTTGGCAATCAGAATTTTGCTTGTATTTTACAGGCTGAGAAGTGCTTAGCCATGTTTTCTGACTAAGCAAGCTCTTTTGTTATCAACGTTAAAAGTGTATTAACTTAAACTGGTAAAAATGAAAAATATTTAGTATCATAAAAGAACAAGAGCTCATAGTGTTCCACTTGCTAGAAGAAGAACAAATAGGTTAAAATATGGAAAAAAAAAAAAGGATCTAACAGGACTGTAATGATGACCTTATAAAGAACAACTTCTGGAATATCAAACTGAAAACAAAATCTACAGTTTACTGATTAATTAATGGCAGTTTAGAGATTACCTCTGCAAATTTCTTTTAATATATCCCCCAAATATACCTTTTGCTATTACTCATTAATAAAAATTGTACAATAGAGGAATAATCGCTCTATTGCTACTAAAAGGCTATTTGTTTTCTCAGTTAAGTAGAAAAAAGATTCAATTCTATCTGGTAACAGGGAAAAAAAATGATAATCCAAAAAGAAATAACACTGTTAAAACCCAGTGATTTCCTCAACAAAATTTATATCCAAAGGTCTGAATGCTGCATACTATTGGTAGGCACGGCATGGTTTACACACAGCTTAAATTTCTCTAATAATGATTCCTTTTGTCAGTGCCTGAATTCTTCATATTGGATGACCAGAAATCTTCAGAGAGTATCAAATAAAATATCAAAACTTGATTGTTGTCCCGAATAATAATATTGTAATAAATGTTAAATATGTCCAAAGGCATCTAGAAGTTCATAATCTAATCATGACTTAAATGGGTTCTAATTAGAAGTCTGAAGTATGCAAAAATATTTTTTTTGTGGATTTTTAAAGGTAGTATCTCTCTGTATGTGGGTGCCTAACTACAAAATACTTACACAGTGAAATTTGACTATTCTGTGGTAATTATATCTAGGTGTGAACTGCAGATTTCTAACAGTGATGCGGGTTAAGTTAAGCATTGGCATAATTCACAGATGTAATGGACTCTCTAACAAACAGCCCATTACCTTATGGTTGTGTAACGTTCTAAAAAAACATATCTTCTAACTCAACTAGAAGTTACACAATTCATGCAGAAATCACTTTTTGAGTTTGACAGGCTATATTACACAGGAATTGTCTTAACTGTTCCTATGACCTTAAACTATTAATCTAAAACCTGTCAAAATAAATGAAGGATACACAAATTAGAAGGGCATGAGATGAGGTAGCAAAATACAGCATAAAAGATGTAAAAATTCAGCTAATGCATGTACACTTCCTGTGAAAAATATTTTTTCAGTCATACCTTACCAAGCTGCAATGCAAAACAAGCTAATTTCTTAAAAAAAAATGATTATCTAGGGTATTCTAATAAGGTCTGGGTAGCAGCTTTGTAAGTACATCCTCTAAAATGCACTCGGAACTACCCCCCTCCAACTCCCCACTCCCCCCAAAAATGACCAAAAAAACCCTGTTGAACGTGATTGAAAGAGAAATCCACTTGTATGAAATAATGACACATCTGGAGGACAAGTAAAGGAAGTCACTGAAAAAGTGAGCATTCAGCAGTAGGTAACAGTGCAGGAGAAGGTCAATAGACTTGCACTGGGAAGTAAGAATGCATGTTTTCAGCTTCTGTGAAAAACAAAAGATTTAGATTGGTCAAATTCTGGCTGCCAATGTCAGTAAAGTATGCATGCACCTTTAACTGAATAGTTTTAGCTACAAAGACATCTAATACACAGCACAAATATCAGGTTAAATCAATAGAAATAGGACAGTAAGAAAAGTGGGGCATAATTTATTTTTTTCTACAGGTTTAAATGTGGACCAACATCCTTTTCTAAACAAGTACACAATGATTAATCTTGAAACAGTAAACTTGGATCATGAAGTGTCTCCCCTATTTTTATGCAATTAGACTCACAATGAACGGAAACTAATACAAAGCTTTTGGATTTTTCAGAACATCTCTAAAACATTATTATAAAAAGATGTATTGTAAAAAATAAATAGGAAATAACATTGCATTCCATAAAACATGGAGATTTTCAAGAACAAATGGGTAAGTCCAAGCAACTTATGCAGAAGTAGTTCTTCCTTTCATATAACCAGATGCACATTGAGACAACCATTACAACAAATGTTCATGTCATAATGGAGAAACTAGGGGATGTCTTAAGCACACAAAACAGACAAGCAAGAAAATACTGCACCCTTTGACTTGGATTTACATAATTTTTTGTGCAGAATACTATGAACTGTCTACCAACCACACCAAAACCTCAGTAATATGCTTATGACTAATGAAACTGGCATCAAAACACAGATCTGTAGACCTATTCTTCCTACAAATGGTTCTTACACAGGAACTCAACAGCATGCCATCTTGCTTCAAGGCATTCAAGAGTTGCATATTCATATCTATAGTGTATTTCATAATATGTTTGAACTTTTAAATTTTACATTTTGTGCAGAACTTTTGTACTTATTGCAGTGTACAGTCCAGACAAGTGATAAAAATCTTCAATCATGAAAAGTCTTTGGTAGTCTGATTCTAAACAGGCTAATAATGATAGTAGCTTTCATTTAAGTCATGTCATGCTATCCATATACTTCTGTTATCAAACTGAAAACAAATCTGTATTCACTTTTGCTATCAAGATCTTGACATCACCCTTTACAAAAACATGGATGCAGAGTAAATTTGCTTTTTTTTAATAATAATCTTGGTTGTAGACAGACAAGCATGCAAACTATTACATAAGCATTAACAAATACCATCACAAACATATGAAAAGCTAAATTATGTGTGTATTGCCCTATTATAATTCAGGCAGTTTTTATTATCTAATCAAGGTAATATCTTACTGTCAGGTAAGAGGCCTGACTGAAGTTCTCTTGAAAGTCTACTCTGACTCTAAAATTACACTGCTCTGAGGAGCAATCCTTTCACATACACATCAGAAACAAAAAATTGCAACTATAATATGCATAGTATTTGTAATGTACTCGCAGAGTCAAGATGTAACTATTAAACAGAAGACTTCCATACAGAAGCCTTCAGCACATTGTGTCCGCATGCTGGGCCTTTACAACAAAGTACATCATCTTTCTGACATGTAGTTTATCTAAGAAAGGCAGTTATCAGAGAGTAGTAAATTTTCCAGCAAAAATTATGTAACTATGCTAGCAAAATGAAAAGCTATGCCAAACTGCTTACATGAATGTCAAATATACCAAGGAATCAACTGCTGCTAGGAGGAACCACTCAGTCTTTCACAGCGTATTTCTATTACACTTCTAGGAGTTTGATCAATATACTAACACAGCACTGTTTGCTACTATTTTTTGGCTTTGGAGTAACTGGCATTTCAAAATAGTTAAGAAAACTTCATGCAAAACAAAACAAAACAAAACAGACAAAAAAACCAAACATGCCCCTTTTGAAGCCTTACCAGATTGTTTCAGTTAAACACAGACTATGTATGTATATTAACTGGATGTATCAGAGGGGAAAAATAAGAAAACTTCCATTTCCCTGATATGGACTCCAGTCCTCCCTGCCTGCAACAAGGTAAAAACTGGCTTCTGCTCATCTCTGGAGAAGTCTGTGGAGCACAGTCATAGCAAAAATCATATTGGATTAGTGGCTGTCTGGATCTCCCCTTTGCAGAACGGCATTTAGTTCCTTTCCTGTATCCTCAGTGTTCTTCCACTACTTTCTCTAGTGCAAATGCCAATATGCTACTTCTCCCATCTTCTTCAATCACTGAAGTTTCTGATGTCATTTAAAGTATAGCAGTGACAAGAGGAGACTGTGAGACAAGGGACAGCATCCAGAGGTGGCAGGTACAGACACTGCCTGCTGCCTCAAAACCCCACAGCATTTGCTGCATACTTGGCAGCAGTACTTGCTGTGTGTTTGTTCGAGCAGACTGTGGAAGAAGAATTAGCCGCAGCGTGCATCTCAGCTGATAAGCACCTGTTGCTGCTACCCAAGCACTGATGCAGTCTTTACTTGTATTCCAGTGCTGCACAGACTCGTTTAGTGTCTGCCTATGTATTGCAAGCGCTTCCTCTAACCCCATCTTTGTTTCATATGCCTTCTGCACTGTCTATGGCCTTCCCCAGTTAAGAGCTCTCCCTATGGCTTCCCTGTCCCATCCTTGCTCCAGCCACATCTTTTTGGCCTTCCCTTCAAGAGGCTTCCCACCAGTACAGCTTTCCAAGCATAAATTTCAGACCCTTCCTCCTTCCACGCAGCATATCCTTACCTACCTGCTGTTGTGTCGCACACCCCATAGACCATTCCTCTACTTACAATTAATTCCATACCATTACTGAACAGTATTTTCTTCTGAAGTGATTTCATAAGGTGCTGAACATTGTGGTCTAATTCAGCAATGGAATTGAGCACAGATGTATCTTTCAAAAGTATTTTTAGCATCCATGACAAAAGGTCATATAAAAATGCAACATCTAATGTCAATTCAGGTGATATTTAATCCATTCTGAAGACTTCCTGTGTTGACCATTTATGACTCCAGAAGGACCTAAATACCACAGATGCTTCTGGGTGGGTAAAGCTGTAGACACGCACAGAACTGTTCTAAAAGATCGGGTTTTTACACTTGACTGTGATACATACACATCATGGCACCTAGAGTCTTAGCAACTAAGCATCTCAGCCTAAGCAGAATCAAGATTCAGACAACTGGGCTCAAATTACCAATTTCAAACCTAAATCCCATCATATTCACAATGGTATCCCTCCTTGCAAAGCATCAACATTGTACAAAGAATTTAAGACTCCCTGGGTAAGAGAACAGAAATGAGCCTCAGTTGCTTTATGATTGCACAGAGAATGTAGTTGGAGAGGAGAAGATGCAGCTTCTGCTTCCATAATAGCTTCTAAATATTGAACAGGCACCCAATACAGAGCTCAAGTTTTCTCACTTGCAGAGTCAGGCCAAGTCTCCTACACCCTTTGTGTCTCCTCTGTGTAAGGTTTTTGCCCCACAGAACAATTTCAGAAAAGAGACGGAGGTGCCGTTATTCCTCCATTCCTACCTCCACTGCTTATAATGTAGGATTAAGACATCCTGCCTAGATAGCAGTCTTCTACATAGAGAGAATCGATACAGCTACTTTTTCTTTCATGATGATTCATAAGATGATGTTACCTTTTAGAAAAAGATATCAAGTTATCAGCTTTCTGAAAGAAAGAATACATATGTATGTTCTAGGAAAACTTCTTAAGTCTGGGTGCTGAGCAGGGTGTATGGTTGATGTTTTCTAACTCATCTTTCACATTTTTCTATTGGCTAGCGCTAGAGGCATATACAGCTGCATGTGGGAAATGCTGACTTTAGATAATTCCCCAGGACTCAACAAGTTGAGTGCTTAGAATCTTGTTCTGAGGCTACTGTTAACTATTTTCTAAAATTTTGTTCTGACACTTGGAGTCAAGTATCTGAAAACTAGGTGCTCATTTCATTCAGTGAAACACAAGACTAAGATACCCACATACTCAAACCACTGCAGTATTTCAACTCATATGAAATTTGTAAACATGCAAGAGCTTTTCTCTCATACACTCACAAGAATTTAATCTATCATTTGCTGTTTTATATTAGTTCTAGGTTGCAAAGTTTAAAATAGTTTAATTCCAATGCCAGAATTGACAGAATTTGACAATTGTCTCCGTAACTGTCTCCAGTTAGAATATTTTATTCATTAGTTCATAAAAATCTGATTAGCAGAGGAGTCTTGAAATATCACTGTCATCATGTTTTAAAGTCAATTTACATTTACCTCCTCTAGCTGTGAAACTTAAAACCATTCAAGGTCTTTTTATACATAAAATATTGTGAATCAGATGAAGTGTGAATCAGATGAAATGTCAATCAAAAACATGAAATGGATTGTAACTCATAATCTGCTTACTATCTGTTTTAAGTCTTACTATCTATTTTAATTCAATATGACTGAATTATTAAAAAAAAATTTAGTGGAGATTTAAGTGTGTAACAGATTTCATAAATGAAACAGCATGATTTCTTCATGCTTGAGGATACTAAACAAATCTTATCATCTTATCACTCTAACTATGAAAAATATCAACTTTCCCCCACATCTGCAAAAAATTAAGTGCTGATTTTAAAGTCTCGAAGTATTTTAAAATATCAAGAGCAGTATGATTAAGCCACATAAATTACAGCTGGAAAACATAATATGAAATACAGGTTCTTAGAAGACATTATGGTCTTAAGTATTCGTGTTTTTCCTGTGCTTTTACATTATACTATCATGGTCTCTACACTATACTAACATGGTCGTTACAGTAAAAACAATCATGAAATTGGAAGGAACATGACTTTCCACAGGTAAGTAAAAACATTGGGTTGAAGCTTTTCATGTCTGGATCTAATGCACGTGAAGTGTCTCATCGATTCAGTTGCGTGACTACAGGTAGTGTTTCAGAAGAGGTAGGAATACGGAGCAGGAGCAGGCAGGGCTGTAGCAGCCACAGATTTGCTAGCTTACACTGTTACAAACTGTATGTCAAGTCTGCACTGCTGTGAAAAAAATGCGTTACTTTTAGTCTAGGTTTAACCAGGACCCCAGTTTAGTTCACCGCATGGCCACACAAATGTTTATATTGCATAAGGGAAGAATAAATGTCCAGGGATGAAAACCACATCTCTCAAATATAGTGCAAGTTTATGCTGTTCTAAGTGCTCGTCAAATTACTCTGCTAAAACTCGGTTTCATAACTGGTTTTAAATGAATTAAGACTGCGATGTTGCAGACAGGGGCATTCCCACCCACTCAGCTTACGCTTACAACATATTCCTGTTTCCCCTCCTTCTTGCAAATATTAATTTACCAGCTGTTAGAGCCTCCTGTGTAGCTGCAAGAAACACCAATGTAAATGCAAAAGGGGAGAGAGAAGCATAGAGTCAGGACAGGGAGGAAGGAGGGCAGGAATGAGGAGCTTTGTGGCTGTAGGAGCTTTGCTTGCCTCAATCCCAAAGCCCACAGTTCGAGACTTAGCTTAAACAGGATGGAGTATTTTTCAGCAGGATCAGTTCCCTGATCTGCCAACATTGTATAAACGTGGGCACAATAATGGGGAGTATTAACAAACAGCCTGAAACAGGAAGAAGATCGGACTGCCTTCCAGAGCAATGAGAGTTTAAACTGACTTACCCTGTTCACTAGATTTACTTGTCGATTGTACAAAATCACTGAATGGAAGCAGTTCCCCCAAAATGGACATACTATTGTTCAATACATATTTATCAAAATATGCCTTTAATTTGACATCTACTTGTCCCCAGAGTTATTGCCTTTTCCAATAAATTAACTATTATAGCAGAAAGATAAAACTTTCTTCTTCCAAACAGCACTTTCCTATAGCCGGAAAATCAGACTAGACACTGTTAATGCTACAACATAAACAGCAAAAGTAGTTTTAGTTACACAGTGTGGGTGAACATAAATAGAATATGAAATCACAAGTTTCAGAATGTGTATGAATCACATTATCTCCATGGTTAAAATGAAAACTCTTGTTCTGAGTTATTATCAAAATGCTGATCATTGTTTCAAAGAGAAGTTTAAACTTCAAAGACTGAGACCTCATTCCAATACAGATTCCTAAATGAGGAACAGAGGGATGAAATTCCAGAACTGCCACCTAAATAACCTTTATTCTCCTTATAAGCAATTACATTCTTTTAGGAGACGGGAGCTGTGTTTCTGCACATAGCAAAAAATCTGCCAGGTGGAAGAGCTCTGGTTTATTTTTTTAATCCAGGAATCAATCTAACAATTCTTAGCTTTGCACCTTTTCTAGATCCATTTAGCAGACATCCTCACTTTATGCCTTACACACAGGCTAAATGTGGCCCCTTATTAACAGCAGTTATGACTGCTTTCATGGAACACAGATGGATGCAATAGTGATATTTTCTACATAAAATCTACTGGTTTACACCAAAAGCCAGGAAGAAGATCTGAATTCAGTACTCTGGCCAGAGGAGTTCAAATTGATATGCTGCAGCAGGATATCTCAACTTACCTGGCAATAGTGTCACTAAAGTAGGACTTGTAGAAGAAAGATAACTCTCTTTTCTGATGCAGCTCTGGCATTTCATAGTAAGGAATTCAAGGTTCATAAAAAAATAGCAAAACTAAGAACATTATTTCATGGCTTTATTGACTCAGCACTCATGAGGTGGTGCCTTAAGTTCCAATTCTACTCCAGAACATCAGATCCATTCTAGCAAGTAATGATGGACATAAAATACCCAAACTGAAGCTTCCGAAACTGCGTGACTGATCTACGCACTACACTATATTGGCTAGCGAGTTTCCTACCTTGCCTCTTTCTAGCCCTATGAATCCTAACTCTTTGCAGCACAGTAACAGAACTTTGAAAGGACATGTAGACAATCTTCCCTCAGCCATCTTTTTCACCTCATTAATCTTGTAGCTTGTTGGTTAAGAATCTTTTAAAAGTTGGGGGATAGAGTGGAATTTGCTTCCTACGGTTCCCTTTAAATAATAAAATAAATCCTCTCCCTGCAAAAGTGCTTTTACCACTAGTTTATTAAAGAAAACGGGGCACTAACACTTTATTCTCTCCTGTACAGTTACAGGAAAATAGGAAAAATAAACAACTGGAGAGGATCAGAAGTGAATATGCTGTCCATATTCATGTACAGATATATTTGTACTTGCTACCTGGCATATAAATTGTTGATCATAATCCTAATTCTACCCCTGCAGAACATGCAAAGTGTGAGCACATAATACGGCATTCTTGATTCCACTTGGAGGACAAAACGATTAAAATGTAAATGTCACAGCATCTAGCTTGTTAGTATAGAAGACCTTTATTGGATCTTGCTCTTCATCTCAACTGCTATACAAATTTCTAATTTTGGAAGGTAGTAACATACGACATCTTTCAGTTCAGGAACAATTTTCTTGGTGAATATTTATTCAGTAATGTGCTTCAATGAGTAAATTTTATACATAACATGCCAAAGCTGAGAAAAGTCTTGAGTATTCTACGAAAGTCACCAGAGGCGTACATTCCTGTACTTACTACTGGCTGTGAAAGCAGAATTTGGAAGAAAACTTTATCCAGCAACTTCCATGTAAAATGGCTTAGTGAGACACACCTTGCACAAGCAACATCAAAGAATTCTAGAACCTTTACTACAGTCATATATGCATAATAGTAATCCATTAGACCCTATGCTCTTCTTCTCACTGCATGCTTGCAGCAAAGGTTATTAATCTGTACCTCACAGTCTGACCTGGAGATGCTGAACACGTCACTGACAACACTGGGCCTTGTCATGCTGTTAAAAAGAATTACCATGCTTTAACCATATTCACCTGCTGTGCTTTTAACCCTCCAATCAACTCCTGAGCCTTCCATGACAACTTCATCTATGATGTCAACCTCTGACAAGTGAGTACTTAATAAAACTGAAGCTCCATTTCATCAGTTGTTGGAAAAGAGAAAAGGAACTCCCAATTCTGCACAGACAGAGTGGCAGTAAGATAATCCTTACTCTATTCCGACTTTTCGCACATTGACCTCAGGGAAATAATTCCAGTGGCTGCTTGTCTTCACTCAGAACTTTTGGAAAAAACAGCCCTGGTATGAGGAATCTCTCAGGACCTCCAACAGTTTCGCTACTTCCTAGGGAGTTAGGAACAGAACGTGTGGAATGGGTCAGGACTCAGTTAACCCTACCTCTGACAGGGTGCCACAGGGGCAGCAGGCAGGGCAGCAACAAAACAGGTTCCCAGACAGATCAGGGAATTGCTGCTGTTGGAGGGTTCCCCAGCTTAGCTAGGGGAAACCATGACTGACCTGATCTTGTGCTAGGGACGAGCCCACCTCCAACGGGAAGCTGAATTACATGATCTCGAGAGGTCCATGCCAAGCAACATGAAACTTTATTCAACAAGTGGCTCCAAAGGCAATAGATTCGCCTGTTTGCTATTGCTCAATGACAGTACCGCACGATTTAACATTCTATAAATGTTTAGAAAGTGAGAATTGTGACCATAAGAGTTAAAATTCATAAATATTTAAAAGAAAACTTAAATTCTGATTAAAGTGATAGCTAGTTATGTTCATAAGTGAAGGGTCCTTTTTTACAAATCAAATACATGTATTTCTCAAACACTGATGAAACTGCTGATTCTTCTAGACTAAATCAAGTTATGTTTTACACATGAAGGTACAAACAAATATATATAAATATTCATGACTTGAATTTTGTCCAGAGGAGAGGAAATGTCTTTAAAAATTAATCCTTAAACTCACTGAAGTGTTATAGTCTATTCCACATATCTCTACAATTAACAAACAAGCTAAATCATCTTTAAAACATACCTTGAGTTGTTTTGCCTTGTATTCTTCCCACTAAGGTGAAACATGTTTTGACTTTACTAATGTGAAGAAAGTTGTTTATGTATACAATTTCTATTCCATTTAAAGTTTGCTTAAGGTGGACTTTTTTTATTTTTAAGAGGTTGCCCTTACAGATAACAAGTCCAGAGACTGCAAGAGGAAGACTGCTACAGCAAACTAAGGGAAATGATATATTTCATAGCTGAAATCAGAAGGAGATATAGAATAATAATTAAAAGCAAACAAAAAACTGAGAACACAAGACTTTGTTAACACCTTGATTTGCATCTAAAGAAAAATCCCATTCAGAACTTTAAGCATGCATGTGTGCTCATATTAGTTCATCTACTTACATGTTGACCGTTTGCATTCTGCACTTGTTAAAGCTTTTATTTCTGTTCTTTAAATCTGATAAAAGTAGACAAATAATATAAAGCAATTTGAAAGGCCGTGATCCTAGTATTTTCACTCATGTACTTCTAAATTTGTTAGAAATTGGGTTTATTAATGAAAGTGAAGCTTGCCGGATCAACTCCTCTTTGTCTTTGAACTGTCAGATGGAGAATTAGTTTGTTTCCAGTTTAGTATTCTCCTAACTGTATGTGAAAGGTTTTAACTGTTTTTCCAAGTTTATTCTAAAAATGAATGTATTTTCCAGATCTTTGCCATCCTATGTGACATTCACATCAAATTTATACCACACCGTGACAGGACATGAAAACACTTTCATAAAATACTACAGTATCATTTGACGGTATTTTGCTAAATGTGAGGCAGGTAAGCCTTGTGCGCAACTCTACAGGCTGACCATTTAATACAATGCGCATTGCCAATAAAAAACAATACAGTTGGAGGTAAGTCATCACAATTTCCACAGGCACAGGCTGTTACCTTATGATAATAATTCTGTAAAGCCCGAAGGTATTTTTAGCAAGCAGCAAACTCCAGATAAAGTTTTAGCAACCCCCACACCTTCCTGACAGGCTTTATCCTCAGTTCTGACTCGCTATACTGCCCGGACCTGTGAGAGTACATTAATTAACATCACCTCTATACTAGCAGCAAACATACCACGGTGTTTTTCATCATGGCTTTGACAGTGAATCCCTCAGAGACCTGCTGCTTGCTTCTCTTCGCGTGCCCCAGCGGCTCCTGCTTCTGGGGACGCCTGTCACCCGCGGGCTTTGAGGGGCTTGAGCTCGCTTTCTCCACTACCATCTCCCCACGCGCGTCCGCGGTGGACAAGAACCACAACACAGACTGGAAAAACAAACAAACGAACGAACAAACACTACCACCCCGCCCCAGCAAGTTAGCAAAGGCAGTAAGCCAGCCCGTGCCCCCTTCCCAGCCGGCGACGCCAGCCCCTCTCACCCCTCCCGCTCCTTCTCTGCCCCTGCCGAGCCTCCTCGCTTGCGCCTGTCCCTCGCCCCCGCCGGGATCCCAGCTCGTCCC
>VXAA01005065.1:2345129-2356889 GCA_013399115.1 Anseranas semipalmata | reverse complement strand
TGCTGGGAGAGCCCGGATGCGGGTCCTCCCTTTCCTGCCCGCCCCTCCGCCGTCCTGGCGGGCGTCTGGGCCCCGGGAGCGGCTGCGGGCACAGGGGTCGGGGCCCGCAGCGGCCGCAGCTCCGGGGGTCCGGGCCGGAGCGGGGGCAGCGCCTGGGCTCTGCCACCGCCTCCCCCTGCGGAGTGGCCCGCGCCGTCGGTGGCAGCGCCCCGGGGTGGGACGGTCAGCGCCCTGCTTTGGCCCTGCGGCGAGGGATGGCCCCGCGACAGCTGGCCCCGGCCTTGTCACCAGGGTCGCTTTCTGTTAATTTTCATCCGTCCCCAGTGTATCCATGTAAATGCCGTTGGGCAGGGTTGGTATGGGTCACGAACCTTTTTGTCCTTTCACACGTTCTTGGTCCGGCGCAGCACTTGCTGGCAGTGATGTAAAAAAAGAAGCGACCTAATCCCAATGGAAGGTGGGAGTTGGGCCACTGGGTCCTTGAGTTGGCACCCGCGGCCACGTGAAGCAGGTGTTTCAGCAGTGAGTTTTCTTCTGCAGTTTGTGAGATGAGCCCATGGCTGGGCAGTCCCACAAATTACGGGGCCTCTTTGTAGTGCCTGCCTGCCATTGCATGTTTCAACTTTTTCACTTTTTGAATTTTGTGAACCACCTTAAGTTAAAGCTGTAAAAATCAAACAATCACTTGTCTTCCTCGGGCTTCATCTTTCATCTGCAGCGTAGGTATTGTAGCTGTCTACATGTGACATAATCTATTGAAAAGCATGCAGTTTCTGATCAATATCTATCTATCTATCTATCTATATATATTAAATTAAACATCTCAAAATGTCATTGCAAATTAAGATTCTTTTGGATCTTTCAACTAGATGTAACTTTTTTGTACCAATATATGAATTTGATTATTTGTGTAATGTTCTTTTTCCTTCAGCTTTGCAAATGCTTAAAAGAAAGTTAAAATATTTATGTGGCAGCCTTACTTAACGGGTTTTGTCGGTTTGGGGCTTTTTTTTTTTTTTTTTCCTAATACAGAGTATTTTAAATAAAAGGCTTGGCTTTAGAAAAGCACAGGAGGTCAGGTGCTGTATCACTATATCATCTTGCAGTGTTATCTCCTCTGCTGATTTGATGCCCTATAGTATATAAAATGTGTGTTTACAGAACTGCATTGTTTGTTTGTTTTTCTGAGTGCTTTAACAATGCTTTAAAAAGTAATTTGAGTGTACCTAAGGGACTGCACATGTGGTTACAGAGTTCATTCCCCTAGCCTTCATAGTGGAATGTTAATGTTTACTCACTGTGTATACAGGTAACATATTTATATTACTGAGGAATTGTTGTTTTACTGTGGCAGACAGAAATGTTTGTGAGTATTGATTATGAACTGTACTTCCCAATTAGTTGCAAATTTATAAAACACAGCCTTACATGAGTTGCTGCCTTAAATGCTTTAAGCAGCAACCTTTTTATTTTAATGAAGAAAGTAAAAGCAACACAGACAACCTAAAAACCTCTATAAATATGATTGTATCCACAGTACATGATGTACTGACCTAATACAATATTCTGCTTTCTGAAAAGTTTCTTCTAAACACGACCTACAAACACTGCAGCAAAAATGAGGGCAGGAAGGGAAGGGGGAAATACCGTATAATCAGTGCCAGCTCTTCTTTGATCTGAGTGTTTAAAGAATTATGCAATGAGGTACAGGATATATTTTCCAAAATGTGTTACAGTCTGTGGAAATGCTTGATGTCCTCTACGAGTTCTTGTGGCAAGAAATTCTACAAGACAATTGTGCAACACATGGCAATTAATTCCTTTAATTGATTTTTAATTTCCCATCTCTTACTTTCATTTAATGTTTCTTTGTGCTTGTGCTATGAAATAGAACAAACCCGATCACCATGTCAGCATTGCTGTTTTATATATTTTTATCATATTTTTTTCTTATCTATTTTTTTTGCCCAGTGAAATAGGTGAACATTTTTACTCTGTCTTTCTCTAAGTCCATGCTGATGCTCTTCTTTGAACTCTGTTTTCTTTTTCCACATGAAGTTTTTCAAGTTTTTTTTTATTCAGTTGTTTGTTTTTTTTTTTTTTTTTCTATAGCGCGTATCATTCCAGTAGAGGCCAGACCATTGACTTACATAACTGGCTTTTAATACTCTTCATACGGTTTCTCCTCCTGCTTGTTATTACATTCTCCCATCTTGTTAGTATTTGTTGTCTGAACAGAGATTTGCAAAGATAGATTTGCTTATAGATAGATTTCTAAATGTTGACATTTTACTTGAAAAAAAAACACCATAAAAAGCAATCTGTGCTTGTTTTCAGGAAGAGGTTATTCCTTGAGGGAGACCTTCAAAATGTGCAAATGTATTTTTTTTTCCATCTATGTGACGTCTGCATTTAGAATATCATATCAGCAAGTTAATTGTGTAACAGTCCATTTGTGTACAAAGTCCAGGGACAAATTCATCTGGTAAGGCCACAGCAGCTGACCCATGCGTGGCGTTACATTGAATTCATGAGTGCTTCTGGAATTTTAATTCTCCAGAACGTCTTTAAAAGTAGTTGTCAAGATAAATGCCAAAGGTGGCTCTTGCTTTTACAGATGCTTTTAGAAGATTCTTCGTTCTATAATGTGCTTCACTTTTTAAGTGAAGTTGCAAGAATGATTCCGCAACTGTCCTTTCACTTATGCATATATTGCTTATTTAAAGTTACAGTCTATTTATACTACTTGCTGATGGATTGTTTGGTTAAGAACTTCAGGAAACTTCTATATAGATGTGTTTAATCTTTTTATTAATGAAAATGATTTAAGTATAAAAATGAGAAACACTAAGCGATCATTCATTTTGAATAGAGAGTACTATATGTGTGTTCTCTGACTGATGCAAGATAGGAATCTGCATAAATTAGTGACTGTTGGGGAACCGAATTCATGCTCCTTTCTATATTTGCAATAGCGATACAAGTTAAATGAGCTGAGTACCTTGAAGGACAAGTGTTGCGCTTCATTGTCTTCTGCCAGCCTGTTCTTAAGGGAACTTACTGTAAATGAAAGCATTTAAAGCATTTCTGTGGACGGCTTCTATACCACCGTTTACCTTAAGCTTATGTGATTTCAAGTCATATTTCAAAATGAGTGACATTTTTTTTGTCACTTTGCTTCACCCCCCCTTGTTTTTTTCTGCATCCACGTTTGTTTGGTGGCTTGTTGTGCCTCAGTGGAAGTGCAGTGGAAATACCTATTTGTTGGAGATAGTCAAAGCTTTTTAAGCAGTATAGGTAGTAAAATTTAGAAAACATCAGCCTAATAATAAATTGTGTCCACTGGAGAGAAAAGGGATCAGCCTAGAGGCCTGATGAGCACAAGCTGGAATTGCCACCACAGCTCTCCCTCTGTGTTCTGTAATGCCAGGTTGGCTCATGCCTTGAGAGCACATTTTCAGGGTAAATGGCTGATATGGGGATAGGGTCTGCTGGTGATTCCTTGCAGGGGCTTTTTTTCCTGATCAGCAATGCTGTTGCTTAGACACAGAGCGGTCATTGAGAACAACTTCACTGCAGGGCTGTTCTGCAGCCGTTGGATGCCCTAGGCAACACTAACCATGCTGATTTCTGGAGCTTACTCTCTAATGTGGTGAATAATTTTTTTTGTTTCAATGAAAGATTAAAGAGAACCACCATGTATGTCCAAATGTGGCTGATACTCTCACTTCAAACCTGTTCCCTAAGTTATCCCATTAAAGCATAATCCCAGGAAGAAGTCTTAGAGAACAACATATATTAAAATCTCCTCCACCAAAATACAAACCAACTGTGGGCATTTTAATACTTTTTTTTTTTTTTAGGAGAGCTGATTAAAAAAAAGAGTGTATTATAATTTGTTGCGTAGAATTATATCCAGCATGGTTCCAATATAGACTTTCCAAGTCATCTAGTTCCTTACTGAAAACTAAAACTTGCTCAGACAAATAGTGTTCTAAAGAAGTCCATTTCTGAAACATCTCTTATTTAGTGAGCAAACTATGGTGATCTTTCCATTAGTTGAAATGTTTTAAAACAATGCTTGGTTTAACGGTTTAGGATTAACTTGAAGGTGAATAGCAGAAATGCGTATAATTTCTCTTCCAGTTCTGTAATATTTTCTGTATATGGAGGTACATCCTTGGTTGGCGTTGGGTAGCACTGCTTTTTGAAGGCCTATAAAGAGGGGAGCTGTACTCCAGCAGCAGATGCGGTCTGTATGTTGAAGTACTCAACTGACGTTTGGGAGATCTGGATTCTGGTCGTGGCCTAGCAAGTAATTCTGGAAAAGTGTTTGCCTCGCTCTGAAAATGAACCCCTCAGTTGTGAAACAGGTACAATCATACTGACTTGGCAGAGTATATTGAAAGAGCTGGAAATTTGTGATACTGTCTACCTAGAAAAGGTAGTGGACAGCTGGGTTTCTCCTTAATTTTGATTTAAATATATAGCTCAATATAATAAATTCATTGCCAAGGGCAAGTTTTACCCTTTTTTTTTCTGACCTATGTTGTGTTATTCACCCAAATAATATAATAAGGTGGGCTAGTATGTAATTTTTAAAAGTAATTGAAGGTGAAGAGCTCTTAGTACCACATGCTGTGATTGTATGACACATACTACTCCTCAAGTATAAAGTCACTATAAATTTGTTTGATAATAGATAAATTACTGTCTGTCCAGACCTCACTAGCTTTATATTTAATCATCAGTGTGAACTCTGTGCACCAGTAATCATATGCACTTGTCTGATCTGTATGAGGTTTATATTGCTGAGGGATCTAGTAGTGTACAGAATTGATACTAAGCAATGTGAAATCACAGCTACAGTGAAAAAGGTTGGGGGGGAGTACATGAAATAGCTAAGCTGAGTAGAACTCTTTGATATCAAAATACTCATCTTTGCCTTTGGCTAACAAATTGGAGTATCAATAGAACATCAGGTATGTCCTGCCTTCAAGGCTGGTACAAGTTTTAGGCTCATTTCACCATCTGGTTGTTACTTACTCGCAATGGCATGTGAATTCTGACCCAACTTCTTCATGAGTGGAAGCACGATAGACCTTTAATATCAGATCTTGGGTGTTCACAGCTGTGAAACATCTAACAATCCTGTTCACTTCAAGTGGTCATGAATATCAAAAGATTTTTAGAGAGAGCGAAGTACACTGGCAGTGCTAAGATTAGTGTTCTGTTCCTCACATAGGAGGAACAGAACTGCTCCTCACCAGGAGAGGAGTCCAAACGACTCAATATTCACACTATTAATTTATCAAGATTTTATTTGATTAAATTTAAAAAGCCTGGGATACTAAATCTGGAAAAATGAGACATCCAAGCTCTAATTGCTGTTTTTTATTTATTTTTTTATAGCTAACTTAGAGGAAAGGTTTTCTTTCACTGACTTTTGTCTGTAGTTGAAAAGGAAAAATCGTATGCTCTGTCAAAATGTTGGAGAGCTCTTGTGAGGTCACATAAAGAATATAGCATAGGGCCTTAAGTATTTATGAAATGTATTCCACAGTGAGTTTGCCGTTAGCTTACATACAAGTCTTCTTGTAATTTTGGAATGGTTATTGATGATAATTTTAAGGTCACGTTTTTTTCTACCACTAAAACGAGAGAGAGAAAGTAGTGTTAGTTAATGATGTAATTATGGAGTAATAGTCACGATGAAATGGTGAGAGAGTTGTAGTTAGATATGTTTTTGGAAACAAAAACCCTGATTGTTCTTGTAAGCCAGGAACTAATGGAACTGATAACATGTGTCATGATTAAGATTTTACATATGAAATACCTTTTGGTTGACTTAATTAGCTATTCATTGACTGCTTCTAAGTACAGTTTCTTAATCATTTTCTGTAACTGCCGAAGAGAGGTCATTTGCTTTGGAAAGAAAATGTAAGTGGTAGAGTAACAGGACTTGTGCTCAATTTTGTTTACTGTTTATTTGCTTTTTGCTTTAAAGGATAAAGTAAAGATGGTCACATAAACACGAGAATTTTATCAAGTTGAGGGCTGTTTTTTAAGTAAGTGTTGAACGACATCATATTGGTCAGAAAGTAAATACACTAGTGTTATTTTTAAAGATGATACAAGATACTCTTTGTGGGTTGACAGGAACTAGACAAAAACTTCCCGAAGGCATAGGTACGTAAGTTAATTTGATAAGAGAAATTTTTCAGGTCACAAAAATCACAGCAGTGTAATTTGATGCACCATTGCATCTCTGCATCATCTCTGTCCCGTGGTGAGGAAGGCTGAAATTGTAACAGGAAATGTGACTACAAATGCTAATCATAGACTATCATAAACAGCAAGGGAAGTAGCCCTTTTTTCAGCTGTTCAGCAGCATACAGCTTTTATGTTGCCATCTTGTCATGATAATGTTGCCCTTTAATAAATAAGAATTATCGAATCTACTGTTTCACTGTTTGCTATGTCAAGCAAGTACTACAGTGAAATCAGTAAATACGTGTGTTAAAATTTGAAAAAAGAGACAAAGCTAACTTGATTTAATGTTGTTTGATATTTTGTATTATTACTAGTTTCTTACATGGGAAGCTAGAGATTCTGTAATTTTATCAGTTTTCCAATTACTTTTTATTTAGATGGCAGGGTTATATAGGCTTCTTAAAGGCTTACTTAAAAGGCAAAATAAATCATGTGGAAATTCGGGATATAGTTGGATCCCCAACTTCACCAAAAAATATCCCAACAACTTTAGGTTTGGACTATGGAAATATATTTTCAAATGGGGGAAAAAGAACAACTTTGCTCAGCAAAGCACACTTGATAAAAACAGCTCTTTCAGATACTTCTATTTTATGCATTAGCAAAAAAATAAAAATAAAAAATCCTAAACAACAAATTGCTGATTCAACCAGTGAATATATGTTTCATATGGAATTGTTTCAGGCATTTAAACATTGTATTTGTAGTACCACAGTTTCTAAGAGTTCTCTAAATACAGGAAAAAAACAACAAAACACCAGTACTGTGTGCTAAATACACACATGGGTATAACACAGGATACAGATGAAGTTTAACACATAGACTTACAGGTTAGTATGCGGCTTTGTTTTAGTATTACAAATCATGCTCCGGCAGTGCTGTTTTGAGGTATTGCCGTTTCTCTTGCTGCACTCTGCTCACTCCTGCCCCTGCACCAGCAAACGAATCTTTCTGTTGCAGCAGAGCAACAGGCTCTTCGGGCACACCGTGAATTCGAAAAATAATCCGGAAGAAATTGTTCCTTTTTAATCCGGGTCAATTCCCTGAGTTAGTTCATTGTGTAGTAGCCCCAAAGATATGTGGCTGTAATAAAGGGACAACCCTTAACCCTGTTTCATTGCTTGACCCTTTATACTGTCAAGTCACGTATGAGTGGGGGTGGTGTGTAATGCAGCTGATTGCCACCTAAGGAGAAAATTTTGGTGCCCTACCTTCCCCCTTACTACCCAACCGTGTGTTCCTTGTGCTGATACTGATATTTGGTTGACCCCAGACTGTTAAGTCTGCTAGTTAAGTGACCTAGGTTATCAAAATAACACTTACTTTGGGGGTGTGGCAGTTCTAGGTATTCTTTTTTCTCATTTAATACCTTATATCTGCTTATCACATCAGCCAAGCACAAGTGTTGGTGCTAGGGAAGTGACAAGCCACGGCTAGCTTGGCTGAGCTATTTCTTAGTCAACAACATTAGCAGTAATGTTACTTTCCTGAAAGGGCTGTTCTCAAGTTTTCTATAGGCATTACAGAAAAAAAGATTTAAACTGAATTTGAAGGAAGATATTGGGGCAGCTTCATGGAATTTTTCAGATCTCTTAGAGAATAAAAAATATGGGAGAAAGCCCCAGACTGTTCAAAAACATGTTGTAGATGGCCTCTAGACAGTTAACATGGGCAGGTCAGCATTTCTGTAGCGAATGAAGATGATGGTAGGGATAGGTTGTGAAGGGCTTTGACAGTGAAATATGGTTCATACAGCAGTAATCAAGTCAAGGGAGAATGGGAGCTGGGGTGAAAGTTTTAGCTATCTAGATGACTGATCGTATTCCTCTGTGTTGCACTCTTTTTCAGACTGTTGGTAATCTCTACTTTGTGCATGAGTATTTCTGTTTCTCATAGTTATGAAAATAACCCTGAAGAAGCAAAATGATAATGAACTCGTTCAATATTTCCCTGGATGAGTTCAGACTAGGAAAAAAAAAAGGTAGAATTCTGCAGCATTCTGTTCCACCAGTCATCGTGCTCAGTCCCACCTCCTATAAAAATCTTAAACTAAATTAAAAAATCTTGAATTAAAAAGAAGGGTTCCCATTCAGGAAATCCTTAATGGCCAACTTAGAGAATTCCTACTAAGTTTTTGACCACGTAGTTTACTGAAGTGTGTTATGCCAATTTAACATCCAGATAAGCTTTCACTGGAAGAGGATAACTACATAATACAGGTGATACCGCATCTGCTGCTGCAACGGGTTTTGGAGGGAGGGGAGAGAGAGTCAGCTGTCCAATTGTGTATTTCTAGGATGCACTATTCCTGACTTTTTCAAAGATTTACTGAGTTCTAAAGCATTAGCTGGTTGCTAGTGGTGCATCTGCAGATAGAATGGTGAGTGGATAGATACGTGTGTAGGACCTGCTTCCGTATTGTGCTAAGTGCTTGTTGTAGGAGAGTTGTGTAAGTGACTTCTGATCTAGCCGGGTCAGTCATGAAAAGAACTGTTCCTATTTCTTTTTCCCTTGTTCCTCCCTCACATTCTCTGCTGCCATCTGTGCATCTTGCCTCATTCCTCTCACTGACCATATTACTAATTTGACCATTGAACTAATTAAACTTCTTATCATAGCAAAAAAAACCTGTCCATTTTTGCTGGATATCATCCTCACAGAAGGGCCCAGTGAACACCAAAGTCAGCTGAAGATAAGTGGGAAGTGCAGAAGGAGATGGCAAAAATGGGACAAAACAATTTTAGCAGGATGCTTTTAGATCTGCGTAGTCCTTCTTGTGTACGTTCACCCTCAATATTGTGGCCTGTGCTCAGCTTCTGTTGACATTGGGAATGTATCCAGAGCTGACTGAGGATTTCACAGTCCTTTGGACAAAAGGCAGAACATTGTATTTAAATTCCTCTCTTCTTTCTCAAAATGACAAAAATAAAGTGAAAACAACTTTTGTAGCAGGAAAGAAATTCTTGCATAATGAATGTGTAACTATAGTATCTATTTTTATCTGTGAAAACATTTGGTCCAACCTATCTGGGAGATGAGAACAAAATTAAGAAATCCAAATTCCACTGCTAACTGGAAGTAATTAGAAAAAAAGCCTATTCTAACAAAATATGCAAATTTTTATGATATTTTGTAATGAATAACAGCAAATGCTACTGCTTAGGAGTCCTTGCCAAAGTAATGTATGGATTTTTGTAGATATATTGAAATCCGAAGCCATTATTGGATTCTGTTTTGATAGCATTGCCTCAAGAGGTGGAGTAGCTTTCCTAATTAGAAACTCATATATCCTTATTTACTGAAATGAATTTATTGAACTAGCATATGCTTTATCATGAGACTATCAGTTGTGTAAGTGGTCAAGCTACAGAAGCAAACAAGAATACTGAGAATAGCGCAGGTTTTTCAAGTCATTGTATTTAGTAGAAGCCCAAGGGAAAGTACAGTCATTAGTGGAAACTGTTACTTTGCCAAGTAGGCTTATGTAAAAGAGATACAATTCATTCTCTTCAATCAATTTTATTATTTATTGATTTTTTTGTGTGTGCATGTGATGCACTATACGTAAGTGTTGTTGTACTGAAAATCAACATCTAACACAAAATGTAGCCAGTGATGAAGTTTTTCATTAAAAGAAGGAAACATGGAAATGTTAAAAATATACAGCTATACACCCAGAATTCACAGAATGCCATGTAAAGCTCAGTTTGGAGATTATTAGCAGGCAGACTTTAATTATATAATTGTCAGTTGCTTCATAATACATGAATTCTATCTTATGAACTACAGTGTGTTCTATCTTGCAAGTGTTTGCATTTTAGGAGGGCTTGTTTCATAAGTTGCTAAATTTTACTATGGTAAGTTATGATCTTTAAAATACGTATTTTAACAATTTTTCAGTTTCCAAATATTATGCCTTAGGCCTCCCCTAGTCCCTCTGTATTTTGTTAGTGCAAAAGGAGTGGAAGGATGGATGACCTTACACAACAGAAGAATCTATCGGAACCCTCTCATCTGTTTTATTCCTGAGGCTGGACAAGATGGAGAAAATTAGATGACTGCTGTGCGCTTTTTGAGACAGAGTGAAACCTGCCCAATAATACTGCTCAAAAGATGGTTTAGTAACTTTCATACTGCATCACTTTTCTCTATAAGCATTTTCATGTCTACCTGAGTGTTGTTAATGTTTGACCCAAGAAAAAATCTAGCGCAAAAGTTGTTCTTTGAGGATTGTGAAACTAACTGTGAGAGATGTGCCACATTATCATAAAATCTGTTTTTAGATGATAAGAGACAAGAGGAATCATTCAATTTTTCCAGCCATTTGTCAAATATTAGATTTGAGTTCAACAGTTTTAAGGGTAGAAATTAAATGTAGAAATAAATTAAGTGTAAGGCTTCCTTTTATTTCATGTCCAGAAATTTCTACTGTGGTAGCTGGTACTTGTACTGGTAAACACGCATCTCTCTTAAAGAAGGCAGTCTGTTCGATTAATGAGTTCTCACAAATTCAGCCAAAAGATTTCAGTAATAATTTGTCACAATTATGATGCACTAAATATACATTACCTTTATGTAGGACATTTTAGTGATGTCGCCTGTTTTACAATGGCTACATGCCTATCTTGTTTAAGCAATTCTTTCTAAATACCTGATAGTGCCTTCCAAAAGAAGTAGCTTTGTAAATGAAGTGCTGCAGAGAAATTAATCATGTTTTCCTGCTTTATTTTTATTATTATTTCTGACATGTATTCTAGGCAGTGAGGGTAAATTGTTTCTTTTGCAAAAGCTCTCTTGGACTTTGGAATTATTTGAGGCCATCTGCAGAAATTAATACCTCTATTTGTGCTAACACTGAAAGAAGAAAACTTTTTAAACTCTTTGACTTTAAAACTTGATGCTTTCATCGCCTCTGATGACCTCTGAAATTGTGATATTATAGAATCGTAGAATGGTTTGGGTTGGAAGGAACCTTAAAGACCATCCAGTTCCAACCCCCCTGCCATGGGCAGGGACGCCTTTGCTCAAAGCCCCATCCAGTGGCATTGAACACCTCCAGGGATGGGGCATCCACAGCTTCTCTGGGCAGCCTGTTCCAGTGCCTCACCACCCTCATAGTGAGAAATTTCTTCCTTATATCTAATCTAAATCTCCCCTCTTTTAGTTTAAAGCTATTACCCCTTGTCCTATCACTATCACTCCCTAACAAAGAGTTAGGCTTTCCTGTCGGCCCCCTTTAGGTACTGGAAGGCTGCTGTAAGGTTTCTGCGGAGCCTTCCCAGGCTGAACAACCCCAGCTCCCTCAGCCTGTCTCCATCGGAGAGGTGCTCCAGCCCTCTGATCATCCTCGTGACCCTCCTCTGGACTTGCTCGAATATGTCCATGTCCTTGTGCTGGGGACCTCAGAGCTGAACACAGCACTCCAGGTGGGGCCTCATGAGAATGGAGTGTTTCCTTGTGCATTTGTCTTCAATTTTTTTTTTTTTT
>VXAA01005065.1:2325693-2345121 GCA_013399115.1 Anseranas semipalmata | reverse complement strand
TGGGGGGGAAGGAGCGGGGGGGGCATTGCTTATTAAACATCTCCAGAAGAAGTTACTGGGATCCTGCATACAGTTTTTAAACCTGTCAGCTTGACTGCAGTTATGATTTCTAGAGAAGACTGAAGATTTTCTGTAGTTAGCTGGTTTGAGCTAAGTTGAAATGATGAAAGGAAGCTGGTTATCAAATGAACATTTTCAAAGCAGATGAAGGCATTAATGCCTTCCATTTTTTGACCCTGCTTTTGGAAATGTAACCAGTAAGGTTTATTTTCTGTTTATTCCCTGTATATCTCAAAAGTTCTTTTCTTATGTATTATTTGTCCTTGTAGCACAGATCTTCTGGTAAGAAAGCAAAAACATTTTTTACTTGTCTTGTGTTCCATGATTTTGTAAGGTCTCTTATGGTCACAGCTCGTCTGTGCCTGCAAGCTCTAAGCCTAAACCCTTTGTCTGAGTGTGTGCAATCCTGAAGTGAGTACATCAAAGAAAAGTATTTAGAAGTTGATTTGATTTATTGTTTAAGAGCAGCAGAAGCTGGTGAAGATGAATGAAGATACTAATTGAGGAAAGAGCTTGTCATTCCATAGTAGCTTAAAGGACAGCAGGGTTATAATATATTAATGTGTAGGAAATGAAGGCACAGCTTTTTAGAGAGCAGTTGCCATCAAAAGGTGTTGTTTGTGCCATGTTATTTGTGAAGGTGCTGTGAACAATACATTTATTATTACGCAGGCATTCTTGTTCACTTTTCTTTATCTGTGAAATCTTATGTCATTACAAAATTTGTAAATTTTATTGGTGTACTATATAAAAGAGTAGGCGTTATATACTAAGCTTGCTTGTGATGACATAGATGAGCACTGAAACAAATCCATTTACATTTGTAAATTGTTATTAAAAACAAACTTTGTTTTTTCACCAGCAAGTTATGTATGGCTTTGTTCATCATTTTTTTTCTCTCTGAGTGTAAAGCTTTTCTGCATGATGCCATGGTTCCACTAGTTCCATTTCTTTGTTTTTCCAGTATTTTTCTATTATTTGTGCTGCTGTTTTCTATGTCTTTTGTGTAACATTTCTAAATGTTTTGCTCAGTGGTGAATTTGCCCTCATCGTTCATTGATTCTTTTTTTTTTCTGGTAAATTTGGACAATAGAACTGTCTTGTGTCAGATCTAATATATCAGATTTAATAACTTTCGGTGTATAGAGCTAAGGATATTTAGTTAACTTCGAAAGAGTATGAATCACAAGAATCTGAAATATCTGGGCTTTTCAAGGCTAGTGTGTGAGCCATTTCTCTAAGACACCCTTTCCATCAGTGGAAACAGCACTGATTGAATTTTCCCTTCAAATTCAAGGAACAGTGTTCAGTTGCTTTCTGTCTTAGTCATTTTTTGTGTAGTTTTTCCTTTTTTAAATATGCCAATCCTGTAAATTCCTGGTGATATCCTTCGAGGTCATGGAAAAAGTATTTTTCATTTTCCTCATTGGTGTTAAATAAAGGAATTGTGGATGATGGAAATGAAAGTGGTTCATATTGGACATCATATTATGTCTCTGGCATATGGTTCTCCTTTCAATTTTACTTTTTTTGATGAGCTGACATATTTTTGGTACATTTATCTTTGCATTTCTTCCCTTTTCTGATACAGTGTCCTCTGTGGAATACTCTCAGTGGAAACATATGTTCAGAACTTCAAAGTAATTACACTATTACTAAAAGCTTCGTAATCGGATTACTGAAACTAAATGTTGAAAAAATTTGATTTTCCTTTATCCAATCATATCAATTTCATTCCAGTCTGCTCCGCAGCTGATTGAAGAAACATGGCAGGACAAAGTCAAAGACTGTTTATAAAGAACATCTAAGTCTGGTGTAGACCAGTTCCTCATGAACAAAAGTGAGCTTAGAGCAGTTTTTGGTCTGAGAGAACGAGATTAAAATATGTATGTATTGCCCATTGTAGCAGTAAAATTTTAGTTGGAGTTACCTCTACTTGCCAAACTGCATGACTTGCCAAACGTGCCATAAATGAAGCATGAGCCTGTCTCCTGATGCTAACTGACCCACTTTCTTAGAAGCGTTAGGCTTAGTAGGTACCTGAACTACTTTGTTTACTCTGTTACCTTTATTGCATTTTTTCTTCTTGTAAGGATAAATTTGTTGTTGTGATCAAGTGGTTGCAGCCAAAGCTGTTTACTGCCAGGAACAGTTTTTTGGTTTAAAAAAAAAAAAAAACAACTTGTCATTTTGCTCTAGCAGAGTCAGGGCATAATTCTTAGGTTTACAAGAAGATGTCAAAAACAGGAGGTGCACCTAATCTAATTTCTTCTTTAATCTTTTGTAGCTCATCTGGAAAATGTGGGGTTCTCTTAAGAACTTGAGATGTTGACTTAATGATCTGGAACAAAAAGGCTGTCTATTACAGTCTCACCAGGCCCTGGGTGTAGCAGTCTGTTGACATGCTATGTATTTTTTCTTTGAGCTATATGAATCTACAGGCTCACCTTCAAGTTGAGTATTTTGACTTACAGTCTTTACATAATCTTAAAGTATTTTATTGATATTAACTCTATATTTATATGTGACCTAGCTTTAGCCTGGTGTGTCCTTTATGTAAACAGATGGAGCTCTGAGCAGATCTGAAAACTGGCTAATGACTAATGTTTTGAAATTTTTAATTTTTTTTTTCATATTCTACTCATTCTGATTGCCCTCATTGTACACAATAAAACAGCAGATGAAGCTGAAAAGTTTCTTTTACAGTACTTTTAACAATTTCCATTAGAATTATCTTTTTGGAAGCAAATGTCCCATCTGGTTTACTCTTTAACACAGCAAAACTCCTTAGTGAGCTGTGTGGCGGAGCCTGGCTGAATTCCACACAATGCAGCTTTTGGCCCTAAGCAAGATGAGCACAATCTGTTTCCCATATTTCTAATAAAGGAAACGAAGAGTTTCTTCATTTGCTTCTTTATTTCATTATGTTTACATTTTATGCCTTCCTTTCTTAGAATAGCTGCTTTCCTGCTGTTCTCCATTCTTTTTTTCCCATACAGGTAAAATGAAAATGCATTACAGCCTGATCAAAACACCGAACACTGCTCTGAAATAACATTAAAACCCAGTATTTTAAAGCATAGCATGAGGCTTTGGCCACATCAGTCTTATTAAACATCTGAAGCTTAGTGGAGGCACTTCAGGAGCTGTTTCTTGTGCCTTACTTGTTCTGTGGACAAATACAGGACTTGAGTCACCTGTCCTAAAATCAGCAGGAGTCATGCAGCTGATCCCTGCACTGCTCTGAAAGTTTACCTGTGCTGAATTCAGCTGACCAATGCTTCAATCTATAACTTTCTTCTCTCATTCGTACTTGAGAATTGTTGAGTTATATGTACTAACACAGGTAGATTTTTTTTTTCTTTTGCATACTGTGTTTTGTGTGCCGCTCTGCTTAGGTGTTATAGAAGTGCATCTCAGAATTAATCTTTGGATTAAATTTATTTTTTTTTGTTATTAATATGAAGAGAAAAATAATTATGTGTTTAAAAAGCACTAGATACTTTAATATTGTATTTAATACCATATAGCTAATCTAACAGTGTATCAAATCAGTGAACAGATGCTGTATGTTGACATACTTAACCTTTTGCTGAGATTTTGGTTTCTTAGCCAGATAACATCCTGACCAAAGGACATGTAACTTGCATTAAAGTGATCAGACTGTTTTGTGTGTTTTGTGAATTAGCTTTGCAAAGTTATATCACAAACATGCTTAGGATTTGATTCCTTTCTTCTCACTTATGTAGTGTTTTACATTAAAAATGCCAACTAATCTTCAAATAGTACTATGTGACTCTTGCATATGATATTACTTAAATTCAATGACAGACTTAAAATGTTTCTCATAGTGCACTCCACTTCTGAAGGTGTAGCATTTCCTACTTTCATCTGACCCTGATAGTAGTTGAAAAATGTGTTTTCCATTCCTGATTTTTCAATATTAAGAAATCAGCATTTCTCTTCAATATAAGTAAAACTGAAAAATGTAAGGAATCTCCATGGTTAGTAGGGGGACAATTGATATAATTCTGTTAAGGAGCTGAGAGGTCCTTGCGTATCACTATGTGAATTAAGTATGCAGTATTAACTCCCATTTCTTTTCACGTGTTATTTTAGAAGTGTTCATCTAATCAGTTTCCTGAGCTAAGAGAAAGCAGACAGCCTGCTGTAAACCAATTTAGGATGCAATTGCCACACACAAAAAATCAGATAGTTGATTTCGTGTGAATACAGCTTTTGAAATCTTACTTCATTTCTAGACATGAATATAATTAGGCAGCCCTTTGAGGACAAAGGACTGTGTGCACAGGCGCAGTCTTAATTTACTTTGCCATTTGTGCAAACAGAGGGGGTTAAGAAACAAGATCAAGAAATGTTTGTTTTCTGTGTTCATTTATCTAAATGAAATTGTTATGCGTATCTTCTTGCTGCATATCTTTACTAGAGAATTAGACTCTGTTTACTTAGCAGTGATGACATCGTCAAATAATAAAGATTTCTTTAGATGGAAAGTCTGGGTCATTTCTATTGCCTCCCAGCTTCCCAGATTTAGATGTCAGCTGTCTTAGGAGAAATAAGGGACTTTCTGAGAAGTCTTAACAGCTGTTTTTACTGTAAGGCAATAATGAAATTCTGTTTGTCCTTGGAGTTTATGTCAGGAGAACAACATTCCTGGGCTAATACGTGACTGAGCAGGGAGTGAATGTGAAACACCAGGGGACAGGTATTGTGTGCAGGATATAGAATCAGTACCTACAAGCCTGACCCTCCTTGTTTTTTTCCAACATAATCAGAAAAGATTCATCTAAAATTTGCCTTTACAATTGCGTAGATAATGTATCCATGGAATGATGATACAGACAATAAAGACAAAGGCTCCTTTCTCCTCCAAAGTATGTCCAAAGTGTAGTAGTAAAACTCTTCAGTCTCATGTACCTCGGAGGCTTTGTCCTTTCAGCATTTATCTGTGCTGGACGCTGAATGCAATTTACAGCAAGCCACTCACTAGTACCTTATTTCTTAACATCAGATTTTCAGATATTGTACCTACTTCTCCAAGAAGTCAGACCCAAGCATCTTGAAAATTACAGTGAGGAAAGGTGAACCAATTGGCCAGAACAAAGCCCATTTAAACTTAGAGGTGGGGATGAGTTGAAACTGTTTGCTGGAGGTGAAAAGCAGGAGGGAAGGATTTTGTTCTCTTAAGCACAACTACTAAAAATGCAGAGTTTCTCTATCCATTCTTCCATGTGATGGAATACATAGAATTTGGAAAGCAGAGTTCTACCCTTGTCTGGAGGTGACCTGTTTTCCTTTCTGGTGCTTTGCAGGTTCCCTGTCCTGCACAACCATTCATGTTACTTTCATAGTGTTTTTTTTTCAGAAATACACTTTCCCCTTCCTGCTTTTTCCTACTTCCAGCACCTTTCCACAGGTATTGTAACCATTGTGACTGTTCTTTCCCCTTACCTAAATCAGGGGGTGATGATCTGGATGAGTTTGAGATTCATGTGGAGGTTTACCAGGATCTGACTTTTTACATTAAGTTAGCAGTGTTGAGCATTTCGAGTTCTTGGAGGTCTTTATCTACCAGATTTTTATTTAAGCAATTAATCTGCCATCCTGTAATTTCTTACAATAACCTCATATAAGGATATTAATCAGTGATATTTCTTGCGTAGGAGATAGGTCTTAGTTTTTCTTTTGAACTTAGTATCATTTGGAGTTCTGTGTTTTGCTGTCTGCAAAGTCTAACTTTTCTCTAAATATTTTTATGTTAAATGTTTTTAAAAGATTCCTGGAACTCAAATAGGTTACCCAGAAGCTGCATTCTCTTGAGCTGTAATATTAATGACATTTACTTGGAATTTTTGTCTGTTCCTCAAACTGTTGCAGGTAAAATTTCTAAATAAATATTTCTGTAATATATTCTTCAGTTATTTTAAGTAATTAGCTATCAGTTTTAAAGTATCCGCTTTTCCTTTTTTCTTTAGTTTAAGGCTTTTCATGTTTTTATCCTTTCTTGGAGAATTAAATCGTCCAAATGTGTACAATTACAACACTTGAGAATTGACAAGCAATATTGATTTGTCTCCTCAGTCCTTCAAGCAGAACATACTTTTTTCTTTGCTTTTTCCCCCCATTCCTATCTACAGGTGTGGACAAGATAGGATTGTATTGACCATTCTAAGTGTTTGAATTCAAAACCCAGGGAATAAGCTGTGTACCGGAACGACAACAACAAATCAAATCTCAATGAAGAGTATTTCTATTAAAAAATTTCCATTCCCACCTCATAAATATGAGCAAACATAGATATGGATTGTAATAAAGCTGAACATATATATACTGTTCTTTTCATACTCGGGAATAGTTTTTGTCCTTCTTAACACCGGTGTAAAAGAAAACCTAAAGCATACATTAAGTAACATTATTCCTCATACAAGTTAAATCTAAAGTTAATACAGTAGCAGATTAAAAAAAAAAGTTTTTGGCGGGTGAAGGATAACTAAAACACTTAACAGTGCTTTTTCTTGTTACTTAAAAGAATTAAAGTTGGAATTCTAATTTTCATATGACTAGAAATTCTTAATGCATAAGTTATCATTTTAGTCAGTAGGCTAAGCTTTTGAAATGGACTTGCTTTCCTTTTACACCAGAAGTAATTAAATTTGTAAATATAAACCTGCTTTTTTTTTTCTGTGTTTCATTTTTTTCCCCGTGGTATTGTAATAATATGTCAATGCTAATTTTGCTACATTAGGTAAATTACACAAATACAGTTTGGGTCTCTAATCCCTTCCTTAATGTGCTTATGTGAAATGCCATTTTTTTTTCAATCTATCTAATTAGTGTCACGTACACTGTAGTCAAACGTGAGTAATATGTGACATAATTCTGTATGAACCATCTATTCTGTGACCATGAAGAATGAAGTCACATGTTCTTTATGTATACTCATTGGTGTTGATAGTAACTGATTTAGTAATACATATTTTTTTTTTACTACATTGAAAAGTGTTATAATTTCAAATCATAGTATTTTGCGTCATAGTTACATTTTGTGGGATATACTTTGTTTAATCCATAACTGAAATAAAATATTGTTGTAAAGGGGTCTTTCAGAACAATGAGAGCATGAATACATTTGCAGTATAGCTAAATGTGCAGAAATCTGACACTTCAAATTTGCAGATAAGCCAAATCTTAGTAGATAGAAGTAATTTTGGAATTGTTACTGACCTAATGAATTGTTAATATCAAGTTTTAGAAGGGGGTGAAAATTAGCCTGAAAATTACAAAAAATGAAGTTCTGTAGAGCTTTCAGTTTTCCAGGGTTCACGGTAGGCTTATTCTCATTTTGATGGCAGCACTGTTTATCTGACTTTCCCTGTTAAGTTGTTTCAATAAGAATGATGCCCTAAGAGTGATGCCCCTGTAGTGAACTATGGAAGGTGCAATGAATTATTAATAACAAGCAGAGTTTAATGTGGTTTTATAGCCCCTGAAGGAGTTGGAATAGTGTACTTTGTAAAACCATTCAGTTCACCTGATCTTGACAAATTGTGAGCATCAAAAACACACTCTTACTTGCTAACACCAAAGGGGGGAAAAAGTGACTTGGGAATGCATCAATATTTAGCCTTCTTGTAGAATTTGAAAAGGATAATGGTGAACAGTGTTCCATAAATAACTGTCTCCTATCTGTGTGCTTTAATGCAGTAGGCTGATACTTTTCCTGTAAAGTTAACCTTTATGGCTCTATTTCTATTTCACTGAAAAAGAAAATGATAAGTTTGTGATATTGCATCGATCATTTATACTGATTATATGAGTTAAAAATGTGCTGTGTAGCAATCCATTCGGTAACAAAACAAATATAATTATCTTAAAAAAAACAGTATTGTCTTAATAGGTCAACCTAGCTAAAATTGCTTGGAAGCGAACTATGAATTCTAGTGAATCAGTGACATATACAAAATTTGTTACTACATTTTAAAGATCTAATAATGAATATTTGTTCCTAGAATACTTGAAATGACTGTTCAGAATGAGATTCATCATACCGTCTTTATTCATATTTGGCAATTTTGGCAATATGTCCGTCTTTCTCAATTATGTTTATTCTTATTCATTTGTCACTTATCCAGTTAATTTACAAATGTCACGTTCTTAAATATCTTAACTGAATGTGTTTAGTTTACCAATGGCCATGAAAAAATGTAACTGAAGAGTTGGTGTATTCAGTACTGTCTTTCGTTTAATACACACAGCCTCACCTACAGTGGAGATGGAACCAGGCAGTAGCCATTCTAGCAGCACAAGTTTGTACAAATTCTGTTCGGTTTCCTCCAAGCAGAAAGTTTCACTTAATGTGCATTAGTCAATGTTACTTGTAATGGCTGCTGACTGTAAATTACCGTTCTTACAGTCAGGCTGAGAATCAAATTGTGGTTTTACTGCAGCAGCTCTTCTGTTATGCTACTAAAATTTTGATAATTTAAGACAGAGTAGTTTATCCATCTTTTCAGAGCAAGCAGTTACTTCATCTGCCTTGCTGGGATTTCTATTCTGTCTATTTATTAAAATAATGCAGCTTCTGCTTCTCAAAGGCTATATTAATTTTCTGTAAAGTCTGAAGTACTCCTCTATTTACAAACATGCTGAAACTTCTCAGACATAAATGAACAGTATTTCAAACAGAGGAAAAGCATCCATTTAAAAACAAAGATAATTGTTGGCCATTCATTGAAACACAGCTTATTGTTTCCATTTTGGGAACTTTTTAGGCATTTCTTTTCCCTGTACTAAAGTTTTCCTTCATTGAAGTGATACCTGAAATATTTCTGTACAACTCCACTTTTGTATTTTCAACATGAGCATTTGTTCTTTTTACAAGTTGCTCTTTGGATTATTTGATTTAGTTTTCAGGTAATTAGAGTCTAATGTAATTCATTCATCATTACAAGGTGTTCAGTTGCATAATAGCTGTAGAGCTTACGACTCCCCCACTTCCATTATTGTTGATTTGTCTAATTGTAACTAACTACATGCTAGGTCATTTCAGTGCAAAATAAAATAGGCTTTGCTTTTATCTCCAGCTGGGTTCTAGACCTTTTCAGGCTCTGACAGATGAGATCTAGCCAACCTTACTGTGGCAGTTAAGACATGAGTGCCTGCAGCACACTTCGGCCAGAGGCTACTGCAGGGACAACAGGAGCGGCAGCATGCTGAGGGGCTCTCCCAGCTGCTGTAGTCCGCAGCCAGGTATCACCCAGGGGATCATCTCCTTGAGTTCAAGAGTGGCCCATCCCGATGTGCAGGAAATCAAGTGAATGTGGTGTGCGTTAGCAAGGAGTTCCTGATAAAACTCAAAACTAAAAGGAAGCGTGCAAGAGCTGGAATCGGGCAGGTGGCCAGGAGTCCAAATGTCCGAATGCGCAGGGACGGGGTTAAGGAAAAAAGTCCAGCTGGAGTTGCATCTGGCCAGGGATGTGAAAGGCGAAAGGAATCAGCTGCAAAAGGAACTCTAGGGAAAAGGAGGGAACAGGAGTGCATCCACTCTGCCAAACGTTGTGGGGTGATGATTGTCAGGAAAGAAAGAGTAACAAAACAGCTGTAGGAAAATAGTGTCTTAAGCTGTAGCTGTTAGCTCTATAAATGCAAATCATACCTCGTAGCAACAGCAACTAATTTTACATTCCTCTGCGCCAAAAGGAGTGCCTTAGAAATGGTCACTCTTTGATTTATTCCTCTACTGTTTTCCCCTCTTCCACCCTCTCCTCCACACACTGCCTGTATTGAGAGCAGTACAGGTGTAGTGTTGATTTGGAAGCTTTTATTCTTTGAAAAATGGTTTCCATAAAAGTTACAATGAAAAACTGAAATCTAACAGCTTGGTGAACTTCAGAAAATACTAGAATGCATTTCTGTCTAAGGTTAGAAAATTTGACATCTTTCTTTTATGCAGTATTGTTGATTTCTGCCCTTTGCTGTGGAGAAGGGAGGACAGTTTTGCAGTGGCTAATTAGTGTTAAATAAAAGAGTTTTTTGTACCTCATGGCCCATTATGCAAACGTTTTTGCAAATAAAAAATGCCTCCGGAGATGAATTGTTCTACTGAACTCAGTGAGTTAATTTATAATTATAAAACTAAACAAAGAGTTTTTACATACATCTGTTTGTGACATGAAGGGATATTTCAGGCTAACTTGCTGTTACTTATAAGCCTGATTGCCTGGAGTAAAGCTTTTTATTCCATTTTTATGTGATGGGAATATTATCCTAGTAAAGGCTGTTCTGGTAACTTAGGCTTCATATAAATAAATCCCATTCAGCAACTGGCTGCTAACTGGAAACAAGATTAGTTGTGTTTAACCTAGTAGTACTGGTTGTTAGATAAGAGGGGAACAAAGTTTAAGGAACCCAATGCATGATAAGAATTATTTCCCTGTTATAGCAGACAACCGTGTTACATGTGCTCCAGCTGTTTAAGTTCTTTGAAATTCAGAGGGTCTGAGCTTTCAGTTAAACAATTAAAGTTGGTTTGGAGATACGTTAGACTGAACCGCAGCAGTTGTAGAGCTGGCACACGTTCGCCTCTCCTGCCCTCCTAAGGAGGCAAGTAGCTTCTGCCAAAGGTGGGGTTTACAAAGATGGGCAGTGCCATCTTAACTCCCCTGCCTGAGCGTTGTGGAAATAACCCTAAAAATATTTCTCTGAGATGATGGCAGGAGAGAAGGAATTGTCCAGCTAGAGAATCCATTGGGTTTTGTTTCCTTCTTCCACATTTAAGAGTAGATCTTTGCTTGGTTATGCTTAATTTCACTGTATGGTTTCCTGTGTGTGCAGAATGGCGTATTTGTTTTGTGTCATGTGTTTCATCGCTAGTCAATAGATTTGAGGAAAAATACTAAAAGTAAATATATTTTTATTGCATGTTTCTTTATGCCAACAGGCTGACAAAGATTGACATACCTGCTTGTTACTCTTCAGTAATCACATTGATTTCACTGAGGGAAATGCTGGAACTATTCAAATATGAAATACTATCAAAGGTTCGAAAATGTGAAAAATGTTGAAATTTCTCATTTAGTTGCAATAAAATTTGGTATAAAAATATACCAAATACAAAGAGTGGATTAAAATCAGATATAGATTAATATTCTTTTAACTGAACACGACTGTAGAATAGCTCTGTTTAAAGGTAAATTTTAAATTTACTATTTCAGAAAAATCATTGTTCATATGAAATCATAGGTTTCTGCTAAAAAGACAAACACGTTTATAAATTTTGTGTCATTGTAAAGAAGGAATTACATGCATGTTTTGATCAATTATGTTCACTACATAAAGTGAATTAAATCACAACTTTATATCCTTGCTGAAAGGAACTCATTATAATCTCAGAGTATGGTCCTAGAGACTAGAAAGCAAAATACTGAGGTAAAGAAGTTGGCATACTTCAGCAAACAAAATCAGTCTTTTGCAACATTCATAATATGTCAGTAAAATACAGCCTGCTTATACGGGAAAAACAAACAAATAAAAGGTCTATTAATTTTAATTTAAAATTGATAGGAGCATCTTCCCGAAATGGGGGTAAATCAAGAAAACTGAATGGATCAGAAGTACAAAATATATCTAAGTCTGAGCTACAGAACATGTTACAAAAGATGATACCTTTTCTCAAGATAATATGGTGCACATAGATAAATATCTTTAATTAGATTTGTTTATTTATGTTCATTAAGTTGCATAGTAAGAGTGTGTCTCTAACTGTAAATTAACAAGGCACTCACCTTTTTGATGGAGGTTTGGATTGTTTCAGCAGTTAACTGCTTTTTCATAAGTGTTTAATCGTGATAGCAAAGTAAGCAAAGAAAATCTTTAATTTAGATATATTCACATTTGTTCTAAGATAGATTTCAAAACAGATTTAAAATTTTGGTCTCTTTTTACTCATTAAAGTAACCAGTAGATGTTAGGTGTTCTGTGTCTTTTAAGATTGTTGAATAAATTGCTGCTTCAAGTTTTAGATATGTTATAATAAGTGAACTCTTCAGTAGTACTTAACTGTGAGATTATGTCCCTAATCTACTTCTTGTCTCCTTTGATACTTTTCTAAACCTTTTGTGTGACTGAAATTATTCCTTCAGCATCTGTGCTCTTTCCAAATATGCTGTCCTATGAGAAACCTTTTTATTCCTATTTTCTTCTGATATTAGAGTACGTGTTTTTCTATTCTTGGTAATATTTAATAAAGATATTTTTGACATTACATGCTCTCAAATGCAGACCGAGTGAGTATTATTGCAGCATTGAGATCAAGCATTTCAGAAATAATGCAATACTGGAATTAAGGTCTGCTGTGCACTGTCTGTGTTTACTTTGATTGTTATATTTAATTTTATATAATGGATATAATAAGTTAGCATATGCACCAGAAGCATTATAGCTGCATTAGCATGTTGTTTTATGCAGAATAAATAGCACCCATCAGTGCACATGAAATGTTACTAGAGCTGGTAAAGTATGCAAGTTCAGTTAATGGTGCTGTGTCGGAATGGAATAGCACCGCGCTGGGGGTATGCCCGTGTGTTTCTGCAGAGCTTCGTTCTCATTCTGTGCACATTCAATGAGCCACTCTAATTTCTCCCTATTCAATACCTCGGCCTTTGCCTCATTTTTGTGCCCTATTGAAATCTGTTTTGAAATCTATTTATCATCTTGTCCTTGATGATAAGAATCATGGTATTGGGAGGTCTCCCTAATGCATTCCATTGCTTCTTGAAACATGGCTTTATTTCATATTCCTTTAATGGAGAATTTGTTTGTGGATATTTAAATCTCAGTAAAGAAACATGGAATTGACTCAAGGTCTTACAATAGGAATCAACGGTCAATCTAAATAATGAACTGTGTTGTAAATCTTGCTTCTAATATGCAGTCACTGCTTATTTTCAGCCATAAGCTACAAAACTACTTCTGTCCTGAAAGCGTCCTTTCAGCTTTATACAAAGAGATGCGTGAGGAGTTGAGTTTGAAGGTATGCTTTCTTTTTTGACTTGCAGCACATGGGAAAGAAAAATATTTTTTTTTCCTTTAAGAATTCTGGCTCAGGACTTATGTTACTGAAGCTTTTATGGAACTCTGTTTTCAACTTCAAGAGAAAAATATTTTTTAAATATTAGGAGTGAATTGTGAAGTCATAGTCTGAAGTGCTGTTTAGAAGGATATAAGCTAACAGTATCAAAGCAGAGGTTTTTGGTTTCTCCGCACGTATCTGCAACTATCTGAGGGGACCTCAGTTGGAAGTGGGACTTATTTTCTGATATCAGCTTTCATTTTATTGCCAAATTTGTTTCAAGTTATTTTAGTTAACATAGTTTAAGTTTATGAAAACTTAGAGATCTACATACGTAACACTAGCTTTTAGTGTATTGCATTTTTTAAGTCTAATTGCATGCAAGGATTTGTTATAAAATGCTATCTTCCCTTGATAATTTTATCCTATATTTTCAGACTTCCCTATTATGTAATGTTATCTCATGTACCTACAGTCTGATAAGATCATGTTTAGAAGTATGCTCATATACCAAGTTTTCAAGAAAAGAATTGGAAAGGATGGGAAGCAAGCACATTATCGTATGCAGTCAATTTCAGTTTAATTATAGTGCAAAGTAGTGTCCTCTAAATTTTTTTGGTTTTAGATTGCAAATGTCAGTCAGGCCTAAACTGATTAACATTCAAAATTAGTTATCTGAGAGATGTAAAGTAAGTTAACAATTTTTATTTACATCCTAAAGAAAAATGTCCTCATTAGCATCCTAGTAGTAACCTTATTGACAGTATTGGCAAAGTGGTGATTAGAATGAATCACCTTGTTAATTCTTAGTTTGTTCAGGGTTGCTATTAGTAGTTGAAGTAATTAGTGGAGATTTGGTTAGAAGGGAGGATTTGATTCATTACAAACATAGCAAATAATCTTGTTAACTCTTATCGGTTCCTTATAAACAGTAGGCTTTAGGCTGGGGCTCACCCAGCCTCATGATGACAGAAATTCCTGATGGAACATACATGGAATGAGAACACTTAGATCAGTAAGACCCCAAATCATCCTTTTTCACAGAATTTTGGAGAGGGGATAATAGTTCAATCATTAGAAATATACACATACAAATGCTGGAGTAGACAAGAATCTATAAAAGGATCAGAAGACAGGCAAAAATGCCATATAATCTTTTTAGAAAATTAACTGATTAGGGGAGTTGATTTTGCAAGTTCTATTGACATGGTCTAATCTCTTGAAAATGGCAGTACAGGGGTGAAGATCTATAGGCTTATTTGAATTCTCAGTCTTTCAGTTTCTTCTTACAAATATTTTTAACATTTTGAAATGGTGGATTTGTCAGGCTGAATTAAAAATAAAGGCAAGCTTTTATTTCTTCCCTCTTGTTTTTCATTGATCTCTGCTTCCTCACTTCCATTTACTATGATTCTACATCAAGGAGAGAAAATGGACAGCAGATAAAATAAATATGGCAAAATATTAAACCAATATTGCCTCAGTCACATTTATTCCAAACACCCACTGTTAATTTATTGCCACATTTCAAATTTATGCTTAGATTGGGGAATGGCTGAATAAATTATTTAATATAACAAATCTTTTACTGGACAGGTAGGTGAAATTAAATGTACTCAGCAATTTTAAGACTTTTTATAAAGAGAAACTTTGGTAAGATGGTAATGTTCATACAGTGTGTGCTTATATACTTCTGGAAGTATAAGGAGTAGCACTTGCATTTAGGCTTATGTTTGATTTTGTAATATATATTTTTGAAGCTCCAAATTAAATAATTGTTTATTTATGTGATTCTTAATTACACAAAACTTCTTTAAACTCATTTATCAATGCAGAGGACCCTCAAAATGAGCATAAATAAATTTACTCCTAGTTTTGCTGCTGAAAAAATAGAAATTAGGTAGCAGTTTATAACGTGTTGCGTTCACCATGATATTGGTTAGCATAATTTTTAAATCTCTCTCTAGTTATTAATTATAAGTTAGTTTGCACATGTTAACTTAACCTTCTCTTAATAAAAACAAAGAAACATCTTTCGTTTAGCAGTGTCAGTAGCTGATGTCTCAGGATGACTGAGCATTCATATTAGTGGCTTTGGCCCTCCATACAGTCAGGTTGCAGTTTCACAGTATAGTTAATTTGTTAAAATTGGATAGGCAAAACCAAGAAATCCTAAATCATCTTTCTTCCAACCCCTTCCATGTGACAGTACTCACATCTTTCAGTGCTGAGCTGATTCCAAGAGCTAAGCTGACAGAAAGCGTTCATGCTTTCCCATTTGTGCTAGCTTTGGCTGGTTTAGCTCCTGGAACTGGCTTCCAGCGAGATCAGATGAGCACCTGGAGGCAGGTGCATGCAAAGTGAAGATACTGCAAAGGAAAGGTAGGTACTCTGAGACTGACTCTGGAAGTCTGCCTGTGTGCGCCCGTAAGGGCTACCAGCAGGACACATTATTCAGGGCTGTAGCTGGATTTTTACTCTACGGATATTTGGCATCTGTATATTATGTGCCACTGGCCATGTAAGTGTTCTCTTCGGAGGCTGAACATCTCATTGAATTGGGCTCAGCTTCTTTTAACGCTGGAGTACCTACTTGCTAAAGGCCCCCTCAGTAGAGTACTCTACTTAGAAGACTTCAGATTTGTCCTTTTTGGGGATTGAGAGAAATAAATAAACCCCTATCCTCTGCTTACCAGGAGATATCTCCAAGCATGGAGCTGTAATGCATTTTGGTGGGTGTACTCTCCGCTTCTGCTAAATGCTGGCAGCTTTGCAGGCAGCTATGCAAGAATGATGGGGTACAAGAAAAGCAAGAATTGACTCTGAACTCTCTTAATTAAAGAATACAGAGGCTCAGATTTACAGGCTTGTTTCCAGTTTTGGCACCTGAGAACTTTAAGGAGCAGACAAGAAGCAAGTAATTTTAGTTGAGTGCTAAGCTGGTTGCCGCTGGGCTGTGGTTGGAGTGACTTTTTGAAGGTAGTTTTAGACACTTTGATCTACTTCACTTGCATAAGTACTTTGAAGCTTGCTTAGCAACTTCTAAAAGCCTTGTGTGTCATCACAGCCATGTTAAGCCGTATTAGGGTATGCCTGTTTATGTATGAATTAACCCATCTTGTCTCTGTGATCTGATGATGCCCATTGCAGCCAATGGCAAAACACCAGCTGGCTTCCCGAGTGTGAATGAGTCACTTAGTCGTAGCATGGAGCTATCACTCCTGGACACTTCTGTGATTAATATATAAGCAGATTTGGATTCCAGATGTTTTGTAAACTTGGTCCTGAAAAAGACTGTGAATAAATTCTTTATGGGATATTGGCTTAAGTTCTTAGCATTTTGCAGGTATAAGACTAACAGGATTAGCCAGAAACTGTAGTACACATTGATCTGATGTTCACTGCGCTGTGCCCTCTATACCTAAAGACCTATTCAATCTCAGAGCTCCAGTGCATTCCCATAGAGCTCTTTAAGCACAATAGAACTATTCTTGAAAGTGTTAAAGCTTATCTCACTTGTCAGAGCTTTACTGGGAGATACTTCAAAGCCACAGAAGAATTTCTGGAATGGTTTAAGCCAGCCTCAAACATATCTGCTTTGTGTTCCCAGTACTAAATCTAGTTAGCACTGCATTCACTGATATGTACAGAGAACAGGGGATGTAAAATTAGTAAGTCATAAATTAAATGAAACATACTTCTTGAGGGAAACAGTAGAAAATCACTCCTGCCTTTTCCTGTTGCTTTGTTGATGATACACTGTTTAATTTCTTGTGAGATTTGTATCTGTTTTCTTTTATCTTTTGAGATTTTTTAAGGGGCTAATAAGAGCCTGCATAGGATTGATGATGAGAGTTCAGTGTAGGTCCTGACAAGACAGTTAGTCAAACACCAACAGTCTGATTTCAGATGCCTATGTGCTTATTAAATATTCATTAAAAATTCTATATGGATTTTACAGATCGAACTTAAGTAATTGAATAATTATCTATTTTTTAGGCTTTCTTTGCTCCATACCAGTTGTTGGTTCTCAGAATAGCCCACTTCCCATTCTTTGTGGCTGTCTTTTTTGCTTTAAGAGGAACCCCTGTGGCTTCATTTCCAGCTCCATTTCTACTTTCTTTCCAGGCATTTCTTATCCAAATCTCCTTGTGGGTTATGTGAATAGCATACAAGAATAAAATCTCTATAGTCTTCCTCCCTTTTCATTCATTTTACAACTCAAGGTAAAATTCATTCTTTTGTTGCTTTTCTTTCACTTGAGTCGTTATTGAGTTTTGCCTGCTTTTCCACCTGAATTCTAAAATAATAAATATATTCATCTTCTAATGTTTTACCAAAGCTTCTTATTAACATTCATTCAGAATGCCCTTTGATGAGACAAATAAGTATATATATATATCATGTCTGAATAAAGTCTTAGTATCTCCTCATTTGTTCTCAAGTAGTTGTGTAAAATCCACTCAGATTTTACATTTTCTTAAGATACTAGCCTAAAATACTTCGGAATTTCCAATTTTCTTTACTAGTTATTCCCTACTGAAAAAAAAATATATCACAATTGTAAACTGGCTGGTAATGAGAATTCTTACAAGATCCATTAAATTTAGAGATTTTTATTGTGCTTTTAAGTTCCAGCAATTTATCATTTCAGAGTGAGAAATTACTTCATGGAATTACAGAGGAATAGAAAGTAAATTTTCTTCTCTCAACCATACAGCCCCTGCTTTGTATTCAGCTTGTGCCCTATCTTTGTGCTCATTGGTACAAACCGCCATGGAAGAAATGGTGGACTCCTTCAAATCAGGACTTGATGTTAATATGAATTAGTGATACATCCTGGACTTGTTGCTATATGAATCCATGGAAATCGGTATTTCAAAAAAGAAACAGAATTGGTGTCTGGAGGTGGGGGGATAGGGAGGCAGGGGCAGGGGGCAGTGAAGAGAATTCATCTGCTGTGCAAGTTTACTGTAGCGTCCACTAGTAAAGACAATTAAATATGTAAAGATGAAAGCACATGTATATACTGTTCCCTGAAAAGAGTCCAATTTACACGCATACAAAAGATCACCAGTTGTTGACTGAGCCTGTCTTCATATCTAACAGTTTGAATGTTTGAAACGCCATAAAAGTCCCTGTGATTTTATCATGCCTCATTCTATAAATAGTTGAAGGAGAGTAGCTGGCATATGACGAGATAGAAATTGGTTTCTTAATACTGTTTGCAAATTATGATGCTTTTAAGAAAATCTATCTGAATATTCTGGATTATTTTGAATATTTTGACATATGTTCAGTATGTTAAGTAGTTTAGTAAGGAATGTCAGTTTTAAAACCTTTGTTAGTCATTTTTAAGATAAGAATTTAAGAAACAGCTTTACATGTTGCAAGGATTTGAAGTTGCAACTTGTTTTTCAAGTTCTTTCATTTTGTTTTTCCCTTTTACTGTGTGAGAAAACAATTTTCTAATATTGCTTATTTTTGCTCCAGTAAAATCAACTTAGGTGAAACTGAAGTAAGATGCCAAGCCTTTCTTTTAACTCAGGCTCAGCACTGTGGCCAGCTGCAACATGCAAGATCTTGACCCCTTAGTGTTGCTGTCTTGTGCATTTGTCCCTTATGAAAGCCAATATAATCAGCAAAGCCAGCATAGATGAAGAGCTCTATAGGGCTGTGGTATAGTAGCAAGGCCATTTTGTGACCATGTTCTGAAGGCAGGCTGGAGGTGACAGTATTATTTACTTTTGTTGCTTGGGGTCCAAAGAGAGAATAAATTGCTATTGATTTTTGAGACATTACAGTGAAGTGTCTGAACGCCTGCAGAATAGCTGGGTGGTAGGATATTCAGAGTCTGCTTGGAGACTGCTTTAAAAATGAAAATTCATTTTCTTGTTCTGTTGTATTTTTTTTGTTTAGAACTAGTTTCTAGAAAAATTTGTTGTGTGTACCATGTTTATTATAAATCTATTTTCTCTCTCCAAAGAATAGAATTCAACAGCCATTTTCTAACGTGTGAAGTAGATGGATAGAGTTTGGTATGTGGCCATCTGTGTACATTACTGTTATGAAGGGAACGCTGAGTCTTTGCATTAAATTAACCACTGCATTAAAGCCATCTCTTCCAGAGGTATAACAATTTATAAGAAGAAAATGAGCTGTACGAAAGTAGAAATGATGTACAGCTAATGCAGTTTCCCCTTCACCCTCCTCACAAAGCTGATTCCTACCGATTATTCAGGTTTGACATAATTAGTCTACAGGTTTTTCTGGGGGGG